>JARFIZ010000204.1:0-61006 GCA_036325965.1 Sinopyrophorus schimmeli
TATATCTATAAATAATTCATTAAACAAAAACCTATGTTTATTTACAATATTAGAGGCTTGGAAATATTTTAAAATGCTTGTTTTGGATTGATTGAAAAATGGACTGTATATTTAAACTTTATTCTTTTAACTACACTTGTTTAATGTTCGACATAGAATCTACAATTTGCACGTATTCTTCTGCAATCTCAGTCCCCACTTGGTCTTTTCACCTTGCCTTATTTACAGGGTTATCATTCTGTACTCGACATACCGCCCGCCTTGAAAGGAAGGCATCTTGTCTTTCAAATATTAAAAATAAAAATCTATTTAGCAGGGCAACACACAAACACGATTTACTCCCCGTTTTAGTTCCTCATTAACTGTTTTTATGTTCACTACTCTGGTGACACCATCGTTGCCTGGGTACAGCGCTGTGACTCTGCCTAACAGCCAATTCCAAATGGGTGCGTTTTCATTTTTCACTAACACCAGTGAACCTAATTGTAGCAATTCTTGGGATCTCTGCTTCCATTTGGTTCTAGTTTGTAGCTCTGCAAGATACTCCAGATGCCATCTCGACCAGTAGTGCTGCAGCATTGACTGCAATCGATGGAATTTGCTTAATCGATTCTCAGGAACATCCAAAAGGTCTCTTTCTGGAAGTGCCGTCAGTGTTTTCCCAATTATAAAGTGCGCAGGAGTTAGTGCAGAAAGGTCGTTCGGATCAGGAGACATGGGACAAATAGGTCTGGAGTTTAATACACCTTCAATTCGAACTAGCAATGTATTAAGTTCTTCAAAAGTTAATGAATGTGTACCCACAACTCGTTTGATATGATATTTGGTACTTTTGATACCTGCCTCCCAGATACCTCCGAAGCTAGGTGTGTTTGCGGGAATAAAATTCCATTTTATTAATTCATTTGATAAATAATTACTAAAATATTTTAAATTATTTTTTAAAAATGTATATAAAGTTGTTAACTCGTTATTAGCTCCTATAAAATTCAAAGCGTTATCAGAAAAGATGTTCGACGGTTTGCCTCTACGGTGAATAAACCTATTCAATGCAACCAGAAAGGCAGGGGAGGGCAATTAGCATTCAGAACTGAGCAACACACAAATTGTTTCCCATTTTAGAAGCTTGGACTGAGGGGTAAGGGGAAATTTGAATCTTACAATGCTCTGAATATTGCATCTTACAATGCTCTGAACATAGCATTTTGTTAACCTAGAAATTACATTCGTTATTTTTGTGTTCTTTCAACATTGTGTGTAAGAACAGTGTTCTCTCTGAGTGTTTGTGTAATAGTGTTTAAACGAGGGATTTCTGAAAAAAACATCAGTTAATAAAACTATCTGTAAGAGGCCACAGGATATTTATTATTGCACCATATGGCCGAAATGAAAATGCTACATAATCATACAAGGATATATTCCATGTTCAGTGAAATAAACTTAAGACACCTTAGGTTCTTGAACTTTAGAATGTGCTATTTGATGTAATTTTTGTACCTATTATATGTAAACATATTTGTTGCCAATGTGAATGTTTGATTTGTTTTTATTGTAAAATATTTTGCATTTAATTTTTGTACTTGTTAGGTATATTTGTTCTACATTTGAATGTTTGATTATTTTTTATTGTAAAATATGATTTTTAGTTTAATTATTGTACTTGTTATATATTTATAGCGCAGTTCAATAGTATAACAACTTAAAAACTTATTTTCACATTATTTATGATTAAAAAACTTATTAGTACATCATCGTGGAATTTTTGTGTTAAGGAATTTAGGGATTACATTTACACCATTATTTTCTAAATAAGAGTTGTATAATGGCAGTTTTATGAATTCATTATTTTCAGAACTTGAAATTTGTAAAATCGTAGAATAGTTAAACTATTAAACTTAGTATTGTAGTAAAAAATTAAGCTTTTGTGCTAAAATAATATGAATAGCAAGTCGAATTTAGTAATTGTAATGTATTACAATTAGTAATGAGTCCTATTTGTAAATTTTTTGTATTGTGTGTACAATTTATTTTTTTATTAATTTAAAAATGTTAAATTTGCGTTATACTTCTGAATTGATATTTGTAATTGATTTTAAGGTTTTTTAAGCTGTTTTCTATTTGTACTTGATATAATATAGTAATAAATGAGAAAAAAAACTAATTGCGTTTAATTTATTTAATATTCATGATTATTGAATAAAACTATCCGTGAAGCGGCAAAAGGAATGCCCATGCCTAACGGTTTTTTTTTAAATTCGCCGATATTAATTTTAGTTCTTCCATTTAGCTGCCAGAGGGCCGTGTTTCCAACGATTTATATGGAGATTGCACTTCTCTATATATGTGTTCTGTGCAGAAAGGCCTCGGTAGTCAAATCCGATACGAGTCCTATATGAACAGCCTTAGTGCTCATGCAAACAAACAAGCAAATGTAGGCCTTACTTATTTTAGCCCCACGTGATTTTCTGTCCTTCACTAGAAATGGACCGCCATAATCTACACCAACATTTAAAAAAGGTGAATAATTATTTACCCTTACGTCTGGCAATTCACCCATTAGATAACTAGAATCTGTCGGTCTTGCTTTGAAACAAACAATACATTTTTTTATAACGCCCTTGCAGGCGTTACGTCCTGATATAGGCCAAAATCGTTCTCTAATACTACATAGCAACATCTGAGCACCGCAATGTAACAACCTTTTATGTTTATTTTGTAATATTAATTCAGTTAAAACATGACCCTTTGGTAAAATTATTGGATGTTTTTTTTCATATGACTAGAGGGAGTTGCTTAACCTTCCTCCAACGCGAATAACATTATTCTTTAAGAAGGGGTTTAAACTTAATATTTTACTTTTTTTACTAAGTTCCCTTTTATTTAACAAATTATTGTAATCGTTAGAAAAACATTCCAGTTGTGTGTTTCGTATGAGCGAAAGCAATGAAATTTCTAGTTCATTGGGCGTTAATTCACCCAACTCCCTCAAATTTTTTCGTAATCGTATATTCGTTACAAATCGTAAAATATAAGCCAAAATTAATCATAATGTTCACGTCCAATATCTTATAATATGTTAATGTTCACTGGAATTGGACACAATAAAACACAAATTGTTAACTTGCAACGTTTCGTTTCTTTATTGAAACTTTATCAAGCAACTTAACAACACAAAAAGGAAGTTAACCATTAAAACTCAATAATTCTACATGTGTCAAAAAAAAAAAAAAAAAAAAATCTTTCATTTTGACACATGTAGAATTATTGAGTTTTAATGGTTAACTTCCTTTTTGTGTTGTTAAGTTGCTTGATAAAGTTTCAATAAAGAAACGAAACGTTGCAAGTTAACAATTTGTGTTTTATTGTGTCCAATTCCAGTGAACATTAACATATTATAAGCCAAAATTCTCTGGATCCTTTTTAGAGAAGAAAATTTATTAAACAAATTAAAATTATTATTTGAAGTAAGTGTTACTGAAGCGGTGCAGGCACGTTGCTGGGGTATATCCGACTCCAAAATTTTGTCCGTCAATTGCCATTCTGAGTTATCAATTTGAAACCAGTCTGGCCCGTACCACCATAAGTTACATTCAATCAAAATATTTGCTGTTGTGCCACGCGAGAGCAAGTCAGCGGGATTTTTACTAGATTTAACATGACGCCAATCTGTCACATTAGTTAGTGTTTGGATTTCAGAAACTCTATTAGCTATAAATGTTTTCCACCTATTAGGTGCTCACCTATTAGGTGCGCTTAATATTATAATTAGTTATTAATTTTACGTGTTCCTTAACTTCTTAAGAATGTTTGCCATTTCCTTATCTGATCATAAATCAAAAGTTTTAAGTTGCATTATTTGTGGTAAACTTATCAACAATGTAACAAACCTAAATACATTTTAGCAAATTTACAACCACGTATTGTTTAATCTAAAGCATACAATTTTCTTTTAATAATTTGTCAAAGTCATTTTTGATACACTAAGTGGCTACAACACACGCTTATTTGGAATGCATACTTTGATAACATATAAAGGGGAAAAGCCATTTTGCGAAAAAGTATTTAACACTATTCAAAAAAATGTGTTTACCGTTACGAAAACAGAAAACAAATAAATAATACAAGAAAATATTTGTAATTATTAAGTTGTGAAGGCTACCCGTTAATTTTTTGTGCGAATTTGTAATTAGTTGACCTACCTATAACTGATTACTTTACTATTCTTAATATGCAATTAAAGCGATAGTTTAAATGTTTATAATATCTCAGATTAAAATTCAGATCATAAATCTAAAACTAAAAACTTATTCAATATAATGTAGGTAGATCGGTTTTATAAGGTAGGTTGGTAAGTATAAATCGAGTACAAAGGAGTATGAATGAAATCTTTCGTGAACGTATTTATGTTTTGTATTCAAAGTGTTATAAACTGCTTCAAATTGAAATCGACTTTATTTCCACAGTGTCCGTATTGCCATAATTTTTATTTTACCAATTTCGTTAAAACCATATCTTTCTTTCATACCAATTTAATGGGTTTCATCAAAGTTTGGTATTCCCTTAATATGTTTTTGTGTTTTAAAATTACTATAATCATTTTATTTTAAACTTTTTTTTTAAATAATTATCTACCATACATGTAGATAAATTCGTAAGTTCCTACAAAGAAAACAGAAAATATGTTAGAACGCCTCCAAAATGTCGGTCTTAAGTTGACAATTCTGATCACATAGGTATCAAAAAGAAAAAAAAATGCATAAGAAAAAAGTAAAAAATAGAAAAAGGTTTCTAAGTCAACTTATTATACACACTAAAAATAAATTTTTGGAAAAACAAAATTAGAAGCTCACCACAGATCAAATTTCACTTTAACTACAGCGTATTGCTTTTTCTCGTAATGTAATAATTTGAATTTTAAGAAATAGGTACAAGTATTTCTCATAAAGTAAGTTAAGATAATTTCTGGTAATACTTATTTTAGAATTTGTACAAATTGAAAAAATGGTGCAAAAAACGCAAATGGTTTATTCTGTTGGCTTAAATGTGTACTTCATCGTAATTAATTAGTTAAAAATTCTACAATTGAAAAGCCAAATCTAAAAACTGGTCAGCTTCTTTTTATCTTTTAGACTGCACCTCGACTGAAACACGTTTAAAATTAGATTAGATAAAAAAATCCATTGTATCAAATTAGGTGACTTTATTCAATCATGTTTTGCTTTAAGAATTTGTATACGTATCAAGTTATGGTGCACATAAAAAGTACTATCGGATTGGCAAGAAAGTAATTTCGGTTTTTTAGTTTAAAATAAAACTCAATTTTTATATACAAAGAATGGGTTTTAATTATCTATAAATGTACCATTTTGTTCAATATAATTTTGTCATCTTTTTGGTAACTTTGCAATTCTACGTTTGTAGAACGTATCAGCAAAAAATTGAACCAAATGTGATTTCAGGTCGTCATCGATATTTTTCCATTTAAAATTTATATTAAAAATCGAAATAAATGGTAATCTGATGGTGCAAGGTCAGAGCTATATGGTGGATGTGACATCAGTTCCCAACCAGGCTTCAACAATTTTTGACGAGTGACTAAATATGTGAGCTTGAACGTTGTCATGGTGGGACAGTCGGTCGACCAGAATGTTGGTTATCTTTAATTAACAAATTTCCAGATCAAAATTTTTTAAACACGTGCATTATGTTAAGCATTTATCGCCATAAACTTCACATAAGTTCTTGTGAGCTTCAGATGCCATCGTGCTTTACGAAATAATAAATCAAAATATGACGAAAATGTTTATTTTCATGTCAAATTTGACACTGAACTAACTAATGTAAACCAAATACCAAGTAATTTGTTTTTAAGTTTGTTAAAAGTCATTACCGTCGACTTTTCAACGAATAAAATTATAATTTTGGCCAAAGTGTTTCAAAAAAATTGTCTTGCTATGTATTTGTGAAAACCAAAATTACTACCTTGCCAACCTAATATATTATTTTAATTTTAAAACAATATTTTATCTAAATTACAATTTTTATTGTTTTTTCATAATATTGGAATTTCGATATCAGTTTCTTATAAAAAATCAAAAAAGAAATTAGGAAAGTTGTTAAATAAAACTCCTATCTCTAAAGGAAAATAATTTCCAGTCTTTTTACTTTTATAGTTCACTATGTCAATCCAAATTTACCCATACTCGATTGGTTTTAACCGAAAAGCTTTAAGGCTTGGCACTATTATTCTTTTTAAATATTGGTATACCTATATAAGAAAAATATATTTTAGTTATGTTACAATACATCATTTATGTTTAATTTGAATTGTCTACACCAAAGTTAAATTTGAAAATAAGATGATCTTTTTTTTCAATCACAGATCCAATTCTTTATGGACTTTTGTATTATTTTAATCAATATTTAGTTATACTTTTGCGCTTAGGTTTTTCTAACCATCTTGTGTACCTTTAACCTTATAAAAAAGTGTTAAACATTAAGTAAATTCAATCAAACATAGAGGTTGCACTCTAAAATATTACACAATCTTAACACAAAAAAATGATTAAGACAAAATTTTCATTTTATATATACACGGATACAATATAGATGAAGTTTTTTTTACTTTACGGAGAATGAAAGAATTAAAATGTCAATCGGGCTTAGAATCATAAATAATGCAGGTAAATGCATTTTGTTTAACGTACGCTCGCTTTTGTAGCTATTATCTATAGGTACAAAATTTTCTAAGTTTAAAAAATTTTGAAAAGTATTGGTCGCGCAATTAATGGTCGCGGTCGGGTTAAAGAGTGGTCACCTAAAAGAAAATTTTTAAGAAGAATTAAATTACGATATATCTGTTGTTCTGAAGCAAAATGACCGCTTTTTGAGGTGGTTTCCTTATAGAGAAGATCGCCACGAGAGATTTTACTGTAAATTAAATCGAGTGATCCATGATTTAGTCACAGGGTATACATGTAATCAAAAACATCGAAAGAACCAAAAAAATCATATAATTAGCTAAAGGTTAATTTGACATTTTTTGAATCGAGCGTGAATGGACTTGATTAATAACTTCGAAAGAATTGCAAAAAATTAAAAAATTGATTATATTGTCAAATTTCTCAGGTTGCATCACTCTTGCTAATCACATGGAATGCTTTCAAAATATACTTACTTATAGAAAAGTTAACATATCAGCGAGCATGGAAATTTTAACAGGGATATTAAAATTTGTTTTTATAGACTTTGATTGTTTGTTTAATATATCTTCGTCTTATACTACCCCTATTTAGAGTCAAACTTGCTACTTATTACGTATTAAATGCAAATTTCCCTTTTGTTAACGGTACCTACGTCTTTTTGCCGATAAATGTCGAATGAGAATATTGTTTAGCTAAAACGAATGAATTTTGAGGTTTTTTTTACATCCTAAACGATTTAATGGCACCCCGTGATGTACACGAACGGAATCCTTAAAGTTTCAAGATCATTTTCTTTATAATTTTAATTTTTTAAACGTTAACTTTGGCTTAAAAAATGTTAAGAAACCAATTAAAAGGTAATTTTTTGCCGATTGCAATTCTCACTATAAAACGTGTACTTTTAAAGGCTTAAAAGGAAAATGGAAAAAGCTTTAAAATTATGGTATACACGATATGACGCGGCTTTAGTAAACAGAAAAAATTTTAAAGACCTTCACACCAGCTCGCACCCTCTGATAGCAGAGCTTGCGGATCACAAATGATTCGTGGAAATTTTGTTCTTCTGGAGGTAAATATCGTATCCTAGCACTGCCGGCAGCGGCACTTCACAATCCAAAACAAAATCAAAAGCTCTATTTGACGACATTTGCAATGAATTTTTAAAGTGTAAGAATGGTCAATTTGACATAAACTTTTTTTTAAGAAAAAATTAATAACTTAGCAAATATTTTAGTTCCATGGTTATTTGAAAATATGTTTCTACATACTTTTGCTAGGAGCCGAAGGCCTTAAACGCGAAAGCGTTTATTTACAAAAAAATGAACAAGTAGTTATTTCATTATTAAGCGGCATACAATATTGATAAAGTTATTTTAATGATGGTAAGAGAATTAATTTTACTTTAATTTACTTTTTGTTCACAAAGCAATTTTCTTCTGATCACACCATTCTAAAGTTTTGGATGTTTTTAAGAAAATATAACTTTTACCATGAATCGAATGTCTTAAACGCAAAGCATTTAAATTATATAATGAAATTAATTTCACAGCAATGCATTACACAAAATCGCGAAGCGATTTTGTCTTGCAGAATTCGCAAAGCGAATTTTGCTAGTTGTAGAATTATATAAAAGTAAAGAATTGTGTCAAAATTATGTAATTTTAATTAGCTGTTGCAATTACGAGTGGAGCAGTCATCAATCTTAATTACAAAGAATTAACATTAACGTAATAAATAAACAAGACAAATATTGAGGAGATATCTAGTTATTTTCCGACCACAGACGCCGTAGCTCGGAGTGATTTATTTAGATCAAACCGAAATTATTAGGTAGTACTCTGTGAATTGACCGACCTAAATGCATTATACAAAAACCAAACGTTATTACTACACATCTTGCATCCTGTTTTTAAAATATGCATTTCCTGTACAAAATCGTCCTACTAACATACGAACTACACGGACATTTTATAGTGATAAAACTACTGAAAAACAATCCTTTCACATAATAAGTTCACTAAATGCACGTGCTATCAACGTGAAGGTAATTTTTAACATGCAAGCCGTTGTTTACATGAGCGAGAGAACTTTTTTTTTCAATGTTTGAAATCAATACCCATTTCCAAATTGAGCACGCGTCTTAAAAAGCGTTTTTAGATCGTAATGTCAATATTTATATATCCACCCTATTTGTACATGAGAAGCACACCCCTTTTAATTTGTCAAATTTAGGGTTTAGTTTTGTTATAACAACTAAGAATAACAAACCGCAAACTGAAGTATACCAATCGGAAGTGTCAAATTATACTTATACAATATAAAAAGAAAATACACTTCTTATACAATGAGGTTTCTATAAGTTATTTCCGTTCCATTGATTATTAATCGATTCTGAAGTGGTGCGTAGCCTTTTACCAAATAAATCTGTGCTCAATCAAATTTAATAAGGCATCGCTAATTGCTAGGTCGTTTTTTTTAGTAGGAAAAATTAAAATTTTAACATTTCCTATTTTTTCGAATTAAAAAATCAATTTTAGCAATCAAGCGCTCGTTTTCTTGATCTACGTACGTAATAATTTATGACTGCGTGCAGGAAGTTTAATAAAAGTAATAATTAGCAAAAGTGTAATAAGGAAGAAATACCAGGTTGTTCAATAAGTTTTGTCGTTCGATAAGAAAAACATAATTTTATGGTTCATAATACACTTTATTATTCAGTATAATCTCCCTGAAGATTAATACACTTGCTCCAACAATCCTCCAATCTGTGGATCCCATCCCTGAATTAAGAATCCGGAAGGTCTGCAAAATACGCTTCAACAGACGTTATGACCTCTTCATTTGATGAAAAACGCTTGCCACGCATTAATTTTTTGAGTTCTGGAAACAAATGGAAGTCGCTGAGGGCCAAATCTGGTGAATACGGTGGATGCTCCAACAATTCGAACTTTAATTCATGGATTTTAGCCATTGTCAAAATGCTCTTGTGACACGGTGCATTGTCCCGATGAAAAAGGATTTTTTTCTTCTGCAAACCGGGTCTTTTTTCACAATTTTTTTCCTTCAACTGGTCCAAAAGGTTGCAATAATATTCAGAATTAATTGTTTTACCAGTTTGCAAGTAATTCACAAACAAAATTCCTTTCGCATCCCAAAAAACTGATGCCATAACCTTCTTGGCCGATTTCCGGACACGAACTCGTTTCGAAGCCGAACAACCAGGTTCACACCACTCTTTATCCTCTTCTTTTGATTCAGGATCATGGTGATAGACCCAAGTCTCATCCATAGTGATGAATCGACGCACAAAATCCACTTTATCCGTTTTAAAACGCTCCAAATGTTGCTGAGAAAGTTGCATTCGAATGTGTTTTTGTTCCATTGTTGGCGAATGCGGCACCCATTGTGCACACAGCTTTCTAAAACCCAAAATTTCACTTAAAATATGGCTCACACTGCCTAATGAGATGTGTAGAGCCTCTACTAAATTTCTCTCAGTCAATCGACGATCTTCCAAAACCATATCCTGTATTTTGGCTATGATTTCTGGTGTTGATGCGCTTTTTGGACGTTCTTCACGTGGATCGTCTTCAAGGCTTGTACAACCACGTTTAAATTCAGCAACCCATCTTTCTACTGTTCTAATTGTAGGTGAACAATCATTATACACTTTTAACATTCGTTCGTGAATTTCTTTTGGTGCTACACCTTCCAAAAATAAGAATTTTATCACTGCACGATATTCAATTTTTTCCATTGTAAAAAAATACTGTGACACGGCGACACTAAATGGCTTGTAAACAAAGAATGAATTGACAGATTGAAATGAAACTTCACATACGTTCATATGAAGAGTGTAGCAACAAGAAAAAAAAATTTGGGCTATTAGCAACGCCCTCTCTTATCGAACGACAAAACTTATTGAACAACCTAGTAGGTACGGCGAATTCTTTTTTTTATAGAACAGAAAGTTTATTAACTGCATAGAAATCGGCGTCTCCAGTTATTTTCAAAAATTTCAATGCACTTTGATTAAATTTACTGCATATGTGCAGTTGTATGTACTTAAACGATATAACGTCACATTGATCAATACCCTAACATTTAATGGATTTTCTTTCGTGCTTTACCAGTTTTTGTCGCAAACAATAAATTATACCATAATAAATTGTCTGCACAAAAGCTCAACAAAAAAATGCAGTTAATACAAACAGACAAATCAGAAAAAGAAAAATCGTAGATATAGATAAGTAACTAAGGACAAACATTTAAAATTGCAGTAAAACAAGTAAAAAAATTTGTTGGATTAATACACTATTACATTATTACCACAAAGTTATTGTTTTGTATTTATGCTTTATGCATGGTTAGATCTGAATAGACTATAGATACCTACTTACTTAATCTTAATAGAATATTGTTTTTTATTTGCAATAAATTAATATTTCTATTGAAGTTTAATCAGTTATGGATAATAAACAACACTGATTGCTTATTTTTTAATTGATTTGCAATAAATAATGTATTATAATTTTTTTGTAAGAAGATTTAAATCGATTTTACACATACAATAAAATCCCACATAAGATGGAATCAGAATTGTCCTACGTTAGTAAAAGAATTATATGGGGCCGAGAAAATACAAGGTTTGTTCAGAAAATAACCGAAAATTATTGTTGTAAACTATATGTTAATGTTCACTGGAATTGGACACAATAAAACACAAATTGTTAACTTGCAACGTTTCGTTTCTTTATTGAAACTTTATCAAGCAACTGAAAATTAACAAACTATAACAACAATAACTACAAGTATTTTATAAAATAATATAAATTATAAAATACCTTAACAACACAAAAAGGAAGTTAACCATTAAAACTCAATAATTCTACATGTGTCAAAATGAAAGATTTTTAAAATATGAAAGATTGTAACTATGATTCTAAATAATTACATGAAAGGCTGTAACTATGATTCTAAAAGAAGATTATTTGTAGTTGTATAATTTTGATTTAAATTTTATGATTAATTTTAGTTTTATGTTTTAATTTTATTTAAGATGTCATTATATATTAAACTAAGGCCTTGAGTATCCGAACGCAAATTTACAGTTTTATTAATTTTGATATAAACCATTTCACTTAAATTTCTTTTATGTATATTTTGTTCACGATGTAAAATGGAAACGTTTTCAAATTGGAATTGATGTCCAACATCAAAATGGTGCATAGCTAATGCTGTTTTGTTTGGTTTAACATAATTTATATTTTACAATCATTTTATGTTGTTTTAATCTTTCTTCAAGTCTTTGATTTGTTTGACCAATGTAACTACTTCCACAGCTACATGGTATTTTATAAATCAAACCAGATTGTTGAAGAAGAGGAATTGGATCTTTTAATTTGCTATAAACTGTATTAATTGTTTTATATTATAAAATGCTAGTTTTCCACCTCTTGGTCTAATAAAACGATCTATACTACTGGACAATTCTTTGATGTAAGGAAATTTAAAGTATGTTGTTATTTGTTGGACATCTTTTGTTATTTACCAATTTATAATTATTTATAAATCGATTAATGAGTTTTATAGGGTAATTATTATTAATAAGAAGATTTTTCATGCGTAGTATATTATCTTCATAAAAATCTTCATGGCTTAACCGTAAAGCTCTATCCATAAGACCTTTAATTACACCTATCTTTTGACTCATTGGGTGATTAGAATAGTAGTTTAATAATCGCCCTGAACTGGTAGGCTTTTGATACCAATTCGTTTTAATTTTCCATCTGAACCTCTATTTATTTTACATCTAAAACAAAGAGAACAATTATCTTCAATTCCATGGTAAATTGATTCTTGGATGGAAGTTGAACTTGATAGTGAGATCAACTTTATCTTTAGGAAAGCCATAAAACTATCATCTACCAGATAAAGTTGATCTCACACCTATCAAGTTTCAACAACTTATCCAAGAATCTAATTTACCATGGAAATTGAAGATAATTGTCTTTGTTTTTTAGATGTAAAATAAATAGAGGTTCAGATGGAAAATTAAAAACGAATTGGTATCAAAGACCAGTTCAGGGCGATTATTAAAACTATTCTAATCACCCAATGAGTCAAAAGATAGGTGTAATTAAAGGTCTTATGGATAGAGCTTTAGTTATGAAGATTTTTATGAAGATAATATACTAGCATGAAAAATCTTTTATTAATAATAATTACCCTATAAAACTTATTAATCGATTTATAAATAATTATAAATTGGTAACAACAAACAAAAAGATGTTCAACAAATAAAACATACTTTAAATTTCCTTACATCAAAAATTGTCCAGTAGTATAGATCGTTTTATTAGACCAAGAGGTGGAAAACTAGCATTTTATAATATAAAAACAATTAATACAGTTTATAGCAAATTAAAAGATCCAATTCTTCTTCAACAATCTGGTTTGATTTATAAAATACCATGTAGCTGTGAAGTAGTTACATTGGTCAAACAAATCAAAGACTTGAAGAAAGATTAAAACAACATAAAATGATTGTAAAAATATAAATTATGTTAAACCCAAAACAGCATTAGTATGCACCATTTTGATGTTGGACATCAATTCCAATTTGAAAACGTTTCCATTTTACATCGTGAACAAAATATACATAAAAGAAATTTGTGAAATGGTTTATATCAAAATTAATAAAACTGTAAATTTGTTGTTCGATACTCAAGGCCTTAGTTTAATATATAAATGACATCTTAAATAAAATTAAAACATAAACTAAAATTAATCATAAAATTTAAATCAAATTATACAACTACAAATAATCTTCTTTTTAGAATCATAGTTACAGCCTTTCATGTAATTATTTAGAATCATAGTTACAATCTTTCATATTTTAAAAATCTTTCATTTTGACACATGTAGAATTATTGAGTTTTAATGGTTAACTTCCTTTTTGTGTTGTTAAGGTATTTTATAATTTATATTATTTTATAAAATACTTGTAGTTATTGTTGTTATAGTTTGTTAATTTTCAGTTGCTTGATAAAGTTTCAATAAAGAAACGAAACGTTGCAAGTTAACAATTTGTGTTTTATTGTGTCCAATTCCAGTGAACATTAACATATTATAAGATATTGGACGTGAACATTATGATTAAGTTGTAAACTATATTATTCATTTTACAAATTATTAATTATTGTGCCCTTTAAGGTGTTACCCTCCCCTATTGACACACTTTTCCCAGCGGTGTTTCCATTTTGCAAAGCTGTTCTGGATAGCTTCATTTGAGATGACTTTTAAGGTCTTTGACAAATCGGCGTTCATGTAATCAATACTCTTCAAACGGCGTCCTTTCGGCACTGATTTTAATCTCGGAAATAAGAAAAGTCGGAAGGAGCCAGATCTGGCGATTAAAAAAGCTACAGGAAGCCAATGATATGATTTTTTGTACCAAACTGTCAAGGATGAGTGTGCGGGCGCAAGAACCATGAGTTGTCTCGCCACCACTTTGGTCTTCTGTTGCGCATTTTTTCAAGAGTTGAAACGTTTCTGTTAAACTTTTCCCTACTTTCATGCAAAATTTACGTTGTATCGTTGCTTCAGAATATCCGATATTCAAAATCACTACTTAAGAGTGCGTTTCACCTAGTCGAAACGTAGTTCAAGCTTTGTGCTTTTATTTATTAACCGATTTTAATGGGGTTTTCAATAAACTATTTAAAATCTAATCAGGCATTGGCAGCATAAAAAATTTTTTTTAAAAACGTGCAAAATTGAAATTTACTTCTTTAATACGTAGATTTTTGCCTTCAAAAGTTACCTGCCAATGTAGAATTGAATTCTAAGATACTTTTATTAAAACATTTTTTTTAAATTTTGTATATTATTTGAATAAAGCTTGAACTACTAATCTTCAAAATATTCAAATATTTAACGATAGTAAGTGCTGCTCTCTGTATGCATTACAAATATGGAACTACGGTAGGCGGAGTTAAGTCTCACTTCTCCCTTCGGTGTTCACCCCGCATAATTACTTTTCTAATCTTTAAAAGAAATAAGAGTACCTATTACTTTTCTATTTAATAGGAGTACATTTTAGAGAAATATGTAAATAAATATTTGACTATTATTACTACTGGTGATAATATTAATAATAATATATTTTAAATAAATTCTTAATAAAAATATGAATATAAACAATATCTTTGGAAAATGCAGATATGAACATTAAAGTACATTTGGTATATAATTATGACCGTTAATATGCAATATTTATAATATTTTAGTTAAAAATCATTACTAAAATCAGCAATACGGTGATTGAGCATCCATTAAAAGTTTGTCTACATGAACCTAAGATTTTCCATATTCACAAATGCTAGGAATGTGTAACATTCGTCATTCTCATTGCTGCTTTCTTTCGTGTCTGTTGTTTTACATTTTGTTCGATTTTTTAAATTTTCTATATATTCTTGGTTAATTAGCAGTTTATAAAAATCTGTTCTTTTCAGAACAAACATTTTTTTAGTGTTTATTGAACATTTGTTTTAATTCTAGTTATTGTTATTTTCTAACTTTGTTAGGTAAATTTCTGGTTTGTAAAGTATATATTCAGTACCATTTGGTAATTGCTGTTTACATTGCAGACTTTTAGTTTTATATTTGTAAATTACTTTGTAAGTAAGAACACTGTTCTTGTCAGAACACACATTTATTTCCAAATTCAAATAATTTTTCAATTATATTGAATATTGTTTTAGTTTAGCTTTATTAAATTTTTATATCAATACGATCCTCATGAACATATTTCATCACTTTTCTTGTATGAGTGTTCAAAGAAAACGTGCAATATCTCACTTCAATGTCAGTACCTTGTCATGTTTTTTTCTAGGATTTACCTATAAATTGGTTATTTTTTTATTGCAATAAATAATTCAAACTAATTAAATAATAAATCTTAATGTATATAATTAAACTTAAAAGAAATTAATGAATTTTTTTGCAATACATTGAATTTTATGTTAGTTCCGTGGACGAATGAGTCAGTACTGTGGCATGGAAAATTTTAAATTAGTTTAATTACCATTCTCGATATTTTAAAGTTGTAGCAAAATCCTCTCGCATTTTTATTTTTACTATCAAATAGAGTAATAATATACATAAAAAAAACAAAAAAGTTTAGTTATAGACTTAAAAAATGTTTAATCAATAAAGTAACAGTTAGAACAGAATCGCCCATGTACTATTTTAATATTTTACGGGCCAAGAGCACACTCTTAGATTTTCTCGATCACGCCAAAATAAAAATAGTTGGATATCAATATTATGATAATGCTCGTACGCCACTAATATCATAAAAAAAGCGTTTCAGATCCCTTCGCACCCTGCGGAAATGGACGCACCGCGATCTTTTACCTGATACGTTCTCTTACCCCCAATGACTGTGTATCTTTCTAAATTTTTGTTTAATAATTTGCGTCACCGATGAATACGATAATTGGACAGTTTAAAATGTTGCAATGAATTACCGAACATCCTTCATAATTTTCATTATTTATTTAGTCAACACTAATTGTAAATGTTGTCAAACTAGAAAAGTCATACATATTCATTGGGGTGGTCGTTAAAAACCAATTTTTTCCGACGCCCCAAAAAAATCTTCCTTTTAATGAAAAAATACGGGTGAATTATTTTATTTTTTTTTAACAAAAATAACACGTGCCTCAAGACAATATAAGTTCATTTTTTGATAAAATCGTAGTTTTTTGTAAGTATCTCTTAAAGTATACAGATTTGACAAAAAGTCTTAGGAACCATTTTGTAGGAAATTCAATTCTCTATAAAAAACGCCTTTTTTATTTTCTTCGTGAAATTCATATTTAAGGAGATATTTTCAATAGTAAATTCATTAAATCCATATAGTCAACATTTTACGACCTACAAACGTCATTTTTTCTGAAGTATAAAAAATTTTGTAACAATTATAATTTATTCAAGTTTTACGAAATTATATATATTTAAGAAAGAATGACGTTTGAGGGTCTTAAAATGTTAACTATATGAAGTTAATGAATTTATTATTAAGAATATCTCTATAAATATCAATGTAATGAAGAAAATGGAAAAGATCTTTTTTGTAGAGAATTGAATTTGCTACAAAATACTCTTATAAAAGATAAAAGATAAAATGTTGTACGTAACATATTTTACATAAGAAAGGAACGAAAAATATCTTATTCATAGTTAAAAAAAATAAAAAATATTTGCTGTGAGCAAATAGTAACTTCTATCTAACAAACTTAGGTTATGGTAAAAAAATGACAAACATATAATTACAGCTAATCGTTTATTTAGTAAAACCCTTAAAAACCAATAAAAAGGGCCGCACATATGCATGGTATTGCTTTGCACTTGTGACTACTAGCCCCCACTAACTTGAGACAACCTTCCCCAAAACAGTTGTAGACAATTAACTCCCAAAATAAATTTAAATCAATGGTCATTTAAAAAACCATATAATGATATCATGAAACATATCTTAAACATCATAAATACACGAAAATGTATAAAACTATGCAAAATTTAATTATACTTATGAGACTCAACAGTGATGCACAAAAAATTACTTTCACTGTACAAAAAAAACAAACGCATATATTTTTTATACGGTATTTCAGAGCGAACTGAAGTGAAGTACGAAAAGAGGTATTGTGTTCGGACTTCTTTGACACGGGTAAACAAATTTATTAATTCCTTAGGTTTTCTGTTTTTGTTGTTGTGACAACCTACCCGCGAGACAACCATACCCGGTCTCTCCTACATTTGATGTTCTCCTAGAAATCCCAAATAATTACTAATTATAATAGCTATCAATCTTGGGTTATTATCCAAGATTAATACTAGTCATATGTTAGTGCCTATTGACATTAGCGTATGACTATGTAACTATCTACATTTTTATCAAATATTGTAATGTCTAAGAAAAATATATTTTGCAGAAATTCAAACAATATTTAAAAATTGTTAAACTTATTTTGTTTGAACAATATTAAAATTTGCTAATTTCACATCTGCTAAAGGAAAGGTGCTTCTAATAACTTTTGATAAAAATTTAATTTTAAAATAATAGTTTTACAAAAAAGAGTATTTTTTCATTTTTATAAACTTGACTTCTTTGGTACGTAAAAATTAAAAGAAAGATTTAATACATTTGGTCTCCGAAGTGCAATTATGTATTTACAAAAATATCGAAATAGTATTATCAGGTAAATAGTAAAACATATTAAATTTATTTCTTCATTTTACTTTCATAAATTAGGCTATAAACCTGTTACGACCACATATGGAGCTTGTATATGTATACAGGGTGTTCCCGAAGATATATCAGAGCCGAAAAGGGTGGTTGGGGACAATTAATGAAAGGCATTTTCGAAAGAAACACATCAAATCGATCTAGTATAGAGAAATTGAAAAAATTCAATTTTTTTCCCAAAAACTGTTTTGGAACCACTAGCTTTTTCCTATTTATAAAACAAGGGTAATTGAAACTTTTAAAATTATAAAGATCGCCCACGTTCTTTAATCTTGCAGGTTTTATTTATTGTTCGATAAGCTTTTATTATAAAGATAAACTTCTGCTCGGAAATTTATCCTTGAACTTCATTTCGACCTATAATTTTGATTACAAATGAAAGACGAACTAACCTACCGTATTTTTTACCACTTACATTTAAATAAGTAATAATTCATCTACAAAAAAAGGGCTAAAGATAGCGGCGTGGCCCAAAAGTTTGGTATGTGAACTAATGCGCTAGCGACCTGGGTTTAGAACCACGATATAACTTTACACCTGTCTCCCTTACAAGGCAAGAGGTAACCAACAAGGGTAAAACTTCCCCAGGAAAATTTCCCCAATAACAACTTTTATGTCTTTGAAATACACTACGACACAGGACAAAAGAGACAAGCGGGGAAATAGCCTACGCCCGGTTAAAGACACGGCCCTGAATAAGAAAGGGTTAAAATTCGTATGCACAAATTTTAATTGACTTTACGGAGTCAAATACCTATAAATGTTATTCAGAAAAGAGCGTAAGATTTGCTGACTTAAAAAACGTGTGTAACAAATATCGCTTTATTAATACAACGATTATAAAATATTCTCGTAGTCCCCCTTTTCTAATGTTGTCCTTGTCATGCAAATATAAAAAAAGCGAACACATAATCAAAGTTTGTCGCGCCTGTTAAATAAAATAAAAACACAGGATATCGTTAGTATCATCTTACATGTATGAAGTCATTGTTTAATATTTCGGTTTTATATCGCGCAAACTAATGGACTATTTTATTTATTTTTTAAGAATAGGATTATTGAACTTGACCTTAGATTTGTTCCTTATACAATTTAATATTGAGCTAGGTCAAAAATATTTGGACATGTTAATAGTCTTTATTACAAGTACCTACGTTGAATACGTTTTGTCTGTACCGTTTTTTTAACCATTTTCATTTATCAAAATGTAATATTAATGAAGTTCACAAATCAGATCATTAAACACGTTGCCGACATAAGTAACATTCAAATTTTTACGTGTACAAGTTTTATCGTACAACGTTTTTAATACACAAAAAATAATATTACTTTTAACAGTACGTATGGAATTCAAATAAAGGCAGTTTTATACCGAAGTCCAAACGGCGCATACTACCCTAATGGTACTCTTTTGTGGGCGGCATCATTAAAGTATCACATATTAAATATGTCCTTAAATAAAGTTTGCGAAGAAATACATTTTATTAGAGAGTGGAAAGCGTTCTATTAAAATGTACCTCCCAACGTATTCCTGTTATTAAAAATTCAAAATCAGCATTATTTTTAAAAGCGTACTTTCATTTATTAGGTCTAGAAACCACTTATCAGCTATTTATTAACAAGTCATTGGGGTTCATATTATTGTTTCCTTTATGATACATTTTATATTACGTTGCATTCGATTCGAATGAAGTCATTGTTTAATATTTTCTTTATATCTCGCAAACTAATGGATTAACTGTTTTATTTATTATTTAAGAATAGGATTGTTGAAATTGAACTTAGATTTGTTTCTTATACGATTTAATATTGATCTAGGTCAAGAATATATGTTTAATTAGAATTTAGGCACGTTAACGGTCTTTATTACAACAAGTACGTTGAATATGTTTTGTTAGTACAGTATTAATTTTTTTTAGGATTTGAAATTATGTTTTTTATTTAAGTTTTGATTACACCTTAAAACACGTTTCTTTGCAGACTTATGCAAATTATGAACATTTTAACTACTATCTTTTTCAATACGACATATAATTGACCTTCAAGGGTGGAAGCAAGCTACTTCTAGTGAATGCGACCGATATAAGATTAAAAATTTTAAATCAGCGATTTATAATGGCACGTTTCTTAGATCATCGTTGTTTTGTTTATTACTGCATTTATATTATAAGCATATTTGTCCTCTATTATTCTTGAACTTGAATTTAGTTGTTTTTTACACTGATTTAAAATGTATTTTTTGATGCGTTGGTTTTTATTCAAGTTTTCATTAAGAATTTTTTTTTAAATGAATACACAAAATGTTGTTTTTATTATAAG
Source organism: Sinopyrophorus schimmeli (assembly GCA_036325965.1). Classification (NCBI taxonomy): domain Eukaryota; kingdom Metazoa; phylum Arthropoda; class Insecta; order Coleoptera; family Elateridae; genus Sinopyrophorus; species Sinopyrophorus schimmeli. The sequence goes on from JARFIZ010000204.1 coordinate 20,341, forward strand.
GTGATTATGATAATAAAATTTAATACAGTTTAAAAGTTGTCTTGTGGCGAAAACCACCCCAAATTGTCTAATTTTTACAACACTTACTTTCATAAGTCGTGTTTTACAATGATTAAAAAGAATCGAAGTCTCTTTTAAAAAGGAAAGAAGTGTTAAAGCTGATAAAGTGTGAAACTCGATATTTGAACTCAGGCACGTTTGTTTTAAAAATAAAAATAATTTATGAGCTATTCATTTTATGTGTGGTATAATAACATGAATTGTTTTATCGTTTGAGGCCGTCGGATATGTTTCTTAATTAGCCAATTTAACGTTGTCATAGCTCAAAAAACCTGCGGTTCTCAAAATATGGTCTCAATTTTGATTTTGCTATAACTTTGTCAAATTAATGAATTTAAAAATATTACCAAATAGAAAGTGTTCCAAAAAATCCCCTCCACCACCCATTTCCGGCTCTGACAACTATTCGTAAACACCCTGTATACTTCCTTACATATCTAGTTTGAATTGTATTTATTATATTTATAATAAAATCAACTGACAAAAGGCATTAAAAAAGAATAGAGGAAACTGTTTCCTTTTAGCAGTATTTTTTTAATGAAGTAATTAATTAAAAAGTACCAAGTAGATATATTGCCACATACTACTTTTTAGAAGAAATGAACTAAATTAAATAATCTAGAAAAATACCTGACAATAATCAAATCGAGTTTTCTTATTCATAGTAAATCGGAAACACTTCGCGACATATCCCTACCATCAATAAACAATATACTGCACTCACTCATATTGCAGTTACTCATTCTAAATCGACTCCTCCTATTTTTACTTTGAGAATTACCTCGTACCACACCGTTGCCCCCCAGGAGAAACTTTCGAGCTGCTATAACGCGCTCTTAAACACTTAAACACGTTGCACTTAAATAGCCATATCACTAAAACGAAAAAAAATATCAATAATACAAAAACATGTGGTTACAAAAGAGGTTATGCGCAAGGCAGTGCTGCCAACCGCATATTACTAAATATCTCCGTTGGCGCGTTATTCAAAATGTTCGGTTAATTTTGGAACTGACCTTGTATTTATAAAAAACTCAGTTTCAATAATTAAGATGGTTTAAAAAAAATATTCCGTTACAAACAATAAATACAAAGAATGTTCTTTTTAAGGTGCCAGAAGTTTACTTTTTATTGAATACCTATACAGGGTGTTTCCGAAGATCTATCAGAGCCGAAAAGGAGTGGTTGGCGACAATTAATAGAAGGCGTTTCAAAAAAGACACATTAAAATAATCTAGTTTAGAGAAATTTAAAAAATTCAATTTTTTTCCCAAAAACTGTTTGAGAACCCCTAGCTTTTTTCTATTTATAATACAACAGTAATTGATACTTATAAACGTACAAAGATCGCCCACGTTTATTTCATCTCGCAGGGATTATTTATTGTTCGATAAACTTTTATTATAAAACAAACAAACTAGCTCGACTCGGATATTTATCCTTGAACTTTATTATGACCTAGAATTTTATTACGAATAAAAGACACACTGACCTACCCTATTGTTTTCCACTGCGGTTACATTTAAATAGTTATAATTCATCTGCAACAAAGGGCTAAAGAGAGTGGCGTCGCGCAAAGGTTTTATATGTGCAATGATGGGCTCGAACTCAAGTTAAAATCATCGTACAACTTTTACGCCTCTCCCGCTTATAAGGTAGTGGGCAACCAGCAAGGGTAAAACTGCATCAGGAAAATTTCCCCAATAACATCTCTTGTGTCTTTGAATACTCTAAGCCATATACGACAAAAGGCACAAGCGGCGAAATAGCCTACGCACGGCACTTTAAGGGAAGAAAGGGTTAAAATTCGTATGTCAAAATATTAATTTAGTTTACGGAGTAAATATGAATGTTGTTCAGAAAAGATCGTAAGATTTGCTGACTAAGAAATCGTGTGCAACCTATATCGTATTATGAATAACAGAAAATAATGCATACATGGACGATAAATGCAAGTCTGCGAAATATTCTCCTAAGACGCCTTTAACTAATTTTGTCCTTGTCATGTAAATATAAAAACAGCGAACTCGAAGCCAATCTTTGTCGTCTCTAAAATGTTATCGTTCATAAAATTGCAATTTATTACACCGGAAATCGCTTATGTGTTTATGAATGTTAGTAATACAATACTTTTAATTATGTTGTTTTATCTCGGCGAAGTTTACCGTTTCTTTTATACTTTACAAGATTGTTTTTTATTCTTGAACTTGAAATTAAATTTATTTCTTATAATCATTTAATATTGACATAGGTCAAAAATTAACATTATATTTAGAATTTTAACACGTTAATATTTTTTAGTAAAGGATTCTTCGCAGAAACAAGAAGTACGTTTAAACCCTTTGCCATCGGAGCTTTCTTCTTAAAGTGCCATGCCCGAATCCGGGCGTAGGCTATTTCCCCGCTTTGTCAGATGTCCACTCGTACCAGACTGGGACGTCAAATAGCAATCAGAGCTTGTTCGGCGGTAGGCAAATAATTGACCTTCAAAGGTGGAAGCGAGCTACTTGTAATGAATGCCACCGCGATATAAGCTTAAAAATTCAACATCAGCGCTTACCAGGTGTGCAACCTTAAAACGACTGTTTTTTTATTTAGCAAAACACAATAATTAACGCAGAAAAGTGAAAAACATTTTATTCGAAGTAATTGCCCTCGCTGGCTATACATTTTTCCCATCTTCGAGGAAGATTGTGGATTCCACCCCAAAAGAATTCATCCCCTTTGGATAAGAACCACCCATCGATACATTTTTTAACATCTTCATAAGAATTGAAGTGCTGCTCAGCAAGTGCGTGTCCCATCGACGCAAACAAATGGTAATCTGAAGGGGCCAGATCAGGAGAGTAGGGCGGGTGGGGTAGCAACTCCCAGCCAAGTGCATCCAATGTATCCCGGACCAGTCTTGCTGTGTGTGATGGTGCGTTGTCGTGCTGGAAAATGATACCCTCATGCCGATCCGCGTGTTCGGGTCTTTTTTTGCACAATTCATGATCCAATTCGATGATTTGTTGTTGGTAGCGTTGAGTATTGATCGTTTCACCAGGTTTCAACAGTTCGTAGTAAACCACCCCCTTCTGGTCCCACCAAACACACAGCATTGTCTTTTTCCCGAATCGATTTGGCCTAGCAGACGATGTTGAGGGTTCTCCGGGGTCCACCCACGATTTTTTGCGCCTTGGGTTTTCAAAAAAGATTCATTTTTCATCGCCAGTGACGATTCGATGCAAAAATAATTTTTTGTTGTGCCGATCAAGCAAGATTTCGCACGCGGTCTGGCGTCGTTCCATCTGTCGATCGTTCAATTGATGTGGCACCCACTTCCTGATCTTTTGGATCTTTCCCATAGCAAAAAGGCGTTTCGAAATTGTTTGGTGGCTTACATTCAACTTCGCGGCAAGTTGTTTCTGCGATTGGGTATCGTCTTCGTCTAATAAATCTTGCAATTCGGTGTCCTTAAAAACTTTTGGTCGATTTTCGCGCTTCTTGTCGGTGACGTTAAATATTCCGTCTCTGAATTGCCGAAACCACGCTCTGCACCGAGTTTCACTAAGAGCACTGTCGCCATAGACCTCCACAAGAATTCTATGCGCTTCGGCGGCGGATTTCTTCCAATTGAAGAGGAATAGCAGTGCTCCCCGCAAATGCTCTTTATCTGGCACTAAATTCGACATGTTTATCGTGATCAAAGGACACGTTATTGTCCGAAATTGCTGACTTTGTCTTTTGTTTACTAATGGCAAAGATCAAAGCAATGAGAAAAAATGGCAGGCAAGGTTGGCTAATGCCTAATGCGCGCGTACTGCCATCTATTAGAAAACGGCCGTTTTAAGGTTGCACACCTGGTATAAAGTGTTCCCACGAAATTTTAGCCTTGGTTCACAAATAGCAATGAAAGCGTTTCCCAAACTTTTTCTAAAAATTTTTCTCGCGACCCATGTTAATACCACACGGAGAAAAAAATATCGTCAAAATAACTATCTAACGTATACTTTATTGACGTATTGTCAGGACAACGATTCCATTTGCTAATAAAATTTTGAACGTTTTATTTGTCATTGTAATAATTTTGTTATTATAAAAATCTAGTATCAATACTATTATAGGAAGTAGACTAATTAGAAACAATTCCAAGAAACTTTATTAATCAATATCAAAAAACATAAAATAATGTAATTTTAGATGCCACCTACCTATTGTGTTCTAAGAAAAGAATCAAGTTTGTCTTATTCTATTAGAGACAACAATAATGAATACTCGTCTTTACTTTTAAAATTGTTTATTTTGATTTTGACGTATTATAATCCTTTGTTTTCTTGGTACTGCATTTGTAAAGCTTAATAATTAAATAACTGTATTGATTTTAATTTTAAAAGTTTTATTTATTACCATAGAATAGCCAAAGAAATTAAATTTTTCAGAGAAATGTGATAAAACCAAATAATTTAGAAACGCCTGTTATTTGTGATATTCCTTGATTGCTGTTATGGGGAGGTCTTCACCTATATTAATTACTTAACATTTCTTTCAATTAGGAACGACTGGCGTATAGAGAATATTTAGTTACTTTCGAACTTAATTGAATTGGCACATCGATTGAAGCGAAGGTATACAAAACTAAAATTATCATGATGAAATGCTGTTTGTATAAGAAAAAGCGAGAGGTTTATGTATTGCACATCTAAAGTATTTATTTTTTGCGAGGGTAGTTTTGACAGCACTTCTCTGCAATTGTGGAGGGTCTAAGAAGCAGGAGCGCTATTGATCGCAGTTTTTGATCCCTAGCTTTTTGCCTTGTTACTAAATGAACCCAAACGATGCAGTAAAAATTGCTTTAGTAATTGTACGCTTCACATCAACTTTTCAGCTTGACTATGCCTTTCAGCTAAAGTTTTCTTTACTGATCGAAATTCAACTGACGTTTTGTTTCTTGTCCTCTTTGAACCGTTTATCCGCCTGTCAGGGGTCGTACTATAAACACTGCCTGCATTTTGTGCAAACAGAACTAATAAACTTATGCGCGTTTTTTCTAATTAATTGCAGGAACTGCTAGATCTTATAAATTCTTCCATCAACCACAGCAAAATATAATTTATCATAAATTTTAAAATCTAGTATATTCAGATTTCATTATTTTATAAGAGTAGGTGTCATTTGTAAAGCAGGTAGTACGTATAACGCATATATTCAAAAAATGATGTAGCAAAATTATTTTTTACTTTTTAACCCAGAATAATTTAATATTGAAATTTTTTTAAATCTGAATTTAGAAAGAACGAAAGTCGACAACTAATTATAAGAAAATAGCCAAGTTAATAATTTGATTTAATTTATGCAGGTATTCGAGTGTAATTTATTAATCAAATTTTATACAATTTAAAAAAATGATTTGTATTTGTTGAAAATATTAGATTTGACAAAAATTATAAGTAGTAGGTAAATTAGAGAAATACTTTATTTAATATAAAGTGATAAATATACCTACCTACATATTAACATATTAAAAATGCCAACGTTGTAAGATTTTAAAACTTCTGCCAAAGCAAGTGCCAGTTTTTTTTGAAAAACTTTTGCGTACAATTTTTTAAATTTAAGTCAATATAACTAGATTTGTAAAGTGCGTTCAGATGTCCCCATACCCCCAAAGTTTATAACTAATTCTCTTTATGTTTTAATTGAAATTTCTGTAAATCGAATTCACTGTATTGATAGTAATTTGAGTACTGTTACATCTTTTTAATAATTGGGTTTCTAATTTAGCTGTTCTGTTAGGACCAGCTCATATAACACCCTACAATTTTAACAAAAGGTGTGATTTATTAAAAAATATCTATTCTTCCGTTGTGGGACCTGTTCAAATTCAAAAATTATTTTTTGATATTATCTATATTATATTTGATTTTATATTATAAATTTATATAAGTTAGATAAAAAGAAATTATAAATTTTTGTCAATATAAAATTGGCACGTGTTAAAATTGGTTTGAGGCGATACTAAACATATTTTTTAAATATAATTGAATTGAAATGGATGTGTTTTATAAAAAAAGTAGCCTAAATGACGCATTATAGGAGATAATGGAACAGTTTGCTTCAGTAACTATTTAAATTATCATATATCATAATTATATAACTATCATTTATGGTCTAATATGAGATTTTGATGTCGTTTTCAAACAAAAATACTTTATAATAGAGAAAATTATTTAAATGCACATAATTTCACTGTCATAATATCTAAACAAAATCTCTTAACTTCATATTTATGCAATTTTTATTTTAAAGAAACCGCATTTACAGTAAAGTTAAGATTAGGGCATTAAAAACTTAAATTATTGATTTTTTATTCAACATATTTGGAAGATTTTTTGACAATTTATGATTTAGAAGTTGCTTGTCTGACGATATTTGATAAAATTAGGTAAACTATCGTTAAAGTAAAAGATTTTCCTCATTGTCCTGTGGGAGAAAATTATTTGATGCAATTTTTTCGAGATTTTTAGAAGTCACTAAAGTTGTTTTAGGTCTTAGAAACTGTTATTATGCAATATAAGACAATTATATGGTGAGGTACCAATTTATAATAACAAAAAAAAGTTCATCCATATGCAGCTTATAGAAACTGCTGTTTCAATGTCCATTCTAACTCTGTGTCACAAATGTTTACTACGTATTTACTGTAACTTTATCAAATTGAATGATAGGGTAATGCGCCGGTTGACGTCCAGTTAACTAAAATTTGAAGTTTGAACTGAGCTAGAAAATTTAAAATTCTTCTAAATGTATTTTTTTTTTGTTCTGATAACTTAGTCTATTGTTATTTTAGATTCAGCTATAAAAAGTCTTTAAAAACTAGAATTAATTTAAGAAACTAGACTTCTTTTAAAAATGTCCAATATTACCATTGCTCGGCCTTCAAACACCATATATCGACATTGTATAAACTGGACATCGGCCCGACAATGCGACGTTGAATTTTAGTTATTTTAGCTAGCTAATCACATATTTTATTATTTATTTTTAGTTATTTTAGCTAGCTAGTCACATTTTTTATTTATTAGCAAGAAATGCAAACTTTATTAACCCTAGAACGCTAGTCATCATAAATTTTACGACGACCGATTACAAATTACTTTATAATTTGTCTACAACATTGAGCTAAATTATGTTCAAATTGTCAATCTAAGCATAACAAACATCAATAACTATTCTTAAAATGTATTAATAAACAATGTTTGAAGTTGTACAAAATGTTTCCTTAATTTTAATTGATTTTATTCAATCACAAAAATCACATTTATAGTCCTCATTTGCAGCTTCCTCATACAAAAATCCCATAAATTTGGTGCATTTTAAGTGATACCATCGCGTACAAGAATCGCATCCAATATTTTTCTCGTTGTTCTCTTCTGTATCACTATTAAGTTCACCATCACAGTTCGAGCAATGAATTTTTTTTCTCTTCTGTATTGCTTCTTTATCAGCAGTCTTTCTTGTGAGTTTTATATCACTTTTACTTGCTTTGGTTTTGTTCTGTCTGCTTCTTTTTCTTTCCCTTGCCTTTTCCTCTTTTTCCTTTTTAGAATTTTCTTTATTTGTATAGTATTGTCGCCACTTCTCACAGGATATTGCACAGGGTAATTTGGTCTCCTTTTTCTTTTAAAATTTTTTGAAAGGGTTTTAGCTTCCGGACATGTTAAATGACTTGCAAAAGGATCTTGAAAATCTGTAGTGGTTTTGGATTCTTTTACGGGATTTAACAGAACGTTTTTCAAAATTATTGAATTTGTAGCTAACTGTTCTTCTGTGGTTTCTGCAATATCTTTGTCTAATATTTTTATCGGATCTTCCAGTACTAGCAGTTGATTGTTTATTGTAACATTAAAATCAGGTCGTTGAACAATTTGCTCATCATTGATATCAACAAGTGATTCTACTAGAACAACTTCGGTAGTATTTTCAGAAACTTTTATTTTAGAACGCTCTAAAGCTGTTATTTCATTTAGCATAACTTCCACATTAATTTCATCTGAACATACCGTGTTTTTAATTTTATTTAATACCTTTCTAGCAGCTTCAAATTCTGCAGGCGTGATTTCTGGATTGTCTTCGTGGGTACCTGGATGCCTTTCTTCTGATTCCTTTTGGACGCATTTAGTATAGTCCACTGCATTGGGCTCTAATGGAAAGAGCCCACATTTTCTAAAACCATTTATAATTGCAGGGACCATGTCATTTTGCCTTAAAGTTTCATCAAACAGTGGACAGAAGTTTAACTTGGTGACGCAAGAATTTATGTTTTCTGGCTTACTTTGCCACAATCTGACAGTGTTTTTCCAATACTGTTTCATTGGACGAAACACACTTACATCGGCTGGCTGAAGAATATGCGTTGCGTTAGGTGGCAATGCATAAAGTATAATTTTATTTCTTTCGCAAAATTCACTAAGGGACATACTCATGTGGGACCTATGCCCATCTAAAAATAAAATAATGGGTTTTTTTGTTGTTCTCATTAAGCCACTTCAAAAAAGTATTAGAAATGTATTCAAAGAACACTTCCTTTTTCATCCAACCTAAAATCCATGTCTTTGGCATTGATTTCATTAAGGCTTTTGGGGGCCTAACGTAGGGAAATACTACAAGAGGCGGACAAATATTTCCATTAGCAGTAAAAGTCATGAGAACAGTCAGGTTTTCTTTTTCATTTCCCATTTTTATTGTGTAAAGATTTTTTATACCTTTCGGTGCTAAAACTTTACCCGTTTTAGGACAAAATTGGAACCCTGCCTCATCGCAGTTAAATACTCTGTTTGGATCATCAAAAATGTCTAGGCAATTATTTTCCGATAAAAAATTATAAAGATTTCCGAACCACAATCTTATATTTGCTTCAGTCACAGTGGCTCGAGCTTTATTAATCGATTCGGATTCACGAATGGCAATATCCGGGTGCCTTTTCAAGAAACTTAAATACCATTTCTGACCCGGTATTCCATCTTTAAATAAAGATGACAATTGTAAATCTTGAATTATTTTTGTTACTGTTTCTAACAAGTCTTTCTTCTTAAGCGGAAATCCACATTTCGCCATATTTTTTATCCACTGTACAATCATCTGTTCTCCATCAGTCGTTAATAAAGGTGCAGGTCCTGGTTTTTTTAAAGTATCTTCCGCTCTGCCATGAATCCTATCCTGAATTGTTGTTCTAGGAACCCCATATCTTTTGCTCGCTTTACGAATGGATAGTCCATTTTCCTGAATTTCATAAAGGGCTCGTTTAAGACATTCTTCTGGATAAGAATATAATTTTTTTCTTATGGTTGAGCACCTTGTGTTTTGTTTCTTGTTTTTTTCTTTATTCTTACACTTTTTAAAAGATGGCATCTATAAAAAACGAAATATTAATAGTAGAAGTCTTGTCACCAAGATGGCGGCATTAAATTAATTCGCGGAATAAACCGCGGATTAATTTAATTCGCGGTTTTAATTGGATCAATGCGTGGAATAATTCGCGGTTTTTATCCGCGATTTAATTCGCGGTTTTTATCCGCGATTTAATCCGCGGATTTGATCCGCGATTTAATTCGCGGATTTGATTCGCGATTTGATTCGCGGTTTGATCCACGATTTAATTCGCGGATTTAATCCACGATTTAATTCGCGGTTTGATGCGCGATTTAATTAAATTGCGATCTAATTATTTCGCAAGATTGCGATTTAATTATTTCGCGATTTAATTATCTCGCGGATGATTGACAGGTGGTGGTTGACGTCACAGCCCTTGTTGGTTGAAAAATCTGAAACATAGAAAAAGATTTAGCTTTTTTGGGGATTTGAACCCCGGACCTTCCGATTGAAGGACGGCACTCTTGACCGCTAGACCACGAAGCCATAGTAAAAATTATGGTTAAAAGGTTGAACACTTGATAGAGATGTGACTCAGACGGCGTTGCAAGAGGGGTGCACGTTCCCCTGTGTTTAAATAAGGAATTTTACAGGTTAAAACTTGTATAATTCTTCACAAATTTTTATAATTATAAGAGGGGGTAAAAAATGTTAAACAAAGGTTTTCTCGTGCTGCAGAAACCAAACTTATTATTTATAAAACGTCGTTAAAGCAGTAAAGATGTCTTTACAAGTGATTGTGGAAAAAGTTGGTGAAGTTATTTTAGCGCACTCCAAGTGTGATAATGCAGGTGCTATTAGAAGATTATCATCATTCGAAAAAGACGATTTAATATACTTCCCCATAAACTACATTATCAATAATGTAGGTGCCGTGGAACTATTAGAAGTATGGAGCAAACTCCCTCAGCAGTATGTGGAAAACCCAGATCTTCAAAACTGTTTACCGTGTTACACGCACTATAATCGGGGAGAAACACATTTTGATGAACCTCCACAAGCAAAAAACAGATGCTACTTTTGTAATATGTAATTTTTTTATTTTGTGAATATATACATATATACCTGTGAATATGTTTTTTAAAAAATAAACATTTTAAACATAAGTCATCATATGTTGGACGGTCTAGGAGTGGGCGTAAATTGTAGGGTAGGCCAAAGAAGGGGTCGGAGCTTCTGGGGATGGTTGTGGTCAAGGGTAGGCCAAAGAAGGGATCGGTGCTTCTTGGAATAGTTGTTGTCAAGGGTCGATCAAAGGAGGGCTGAGGAAATAGAGAAAAGGGGTGTTAAAATAAATTACATACTTTAAAGGCTGTTCAGCACGCAGGGGTGCTGAACTGGGTTTCTCTCAAGTTGGTCAAAGAAGCGTTCATTAACGGCTGTTCAGCACGCAGGGGTGCTGAACTGGGAAGTGTTCATTAACGGATGTTCAGCACGCAGGGGTGCTGAACTGGTTAGCGTTCATTAAAGGCTGTTCAGCACGCAGGGGTGCTGAACTGGGTTTCGCTCAAGTTGTTCAAAAAGGCATTCATTAAAGGCTGTTCAGCACGCAGGGGTGCTGAACTGGTTTTCGTTCAAGATGGTCAAAGAAGCATTCCCCAGAGGCTGTTCAGCACGCAGGGGTGCTGAACGCGTATCCTCTGGGGCTTCAAAGCTACATACAGAATTCTTTTACATGTTTAGCACGCAGGGGTGGTCAAGGATGTACGCTCGTGGGCTCTAATTCTGGCGTTTCAGGGGCCAGTTTGTTGTGTTGTCTTCTAGAACTGCAAGAAAGGCTGTTATATTAACCTAGAACACAAATAAACGGGACACTTCACGCTTTTTACTTTATTTTCCAAAAAACGGTAACTAGCTCTCAAATCAATGACAACAACACTCTTTACTTTTTTTTGTTCCCCAGAGCAACGAGAAATTTACGCTCTCGATTTTTAACACACCGCCCGCCATTCGTTAAATAGTTTTAACGAATATTAAATGTGTAAGAGTTGACTGGTAGCGGACAAACTTTAGAGATCGGACGATGCAAAGTGGCTATTTGGGTATTGTCATTCATAGCTCGGGTAAGCGGGTTTTGAAAGAGAGAAGGAGCAGGCATCCTTATAAAGCACAAAATTGCTCGATTGTAAGTTGCTTTAAAGCGGATAAGTTTAGAAAGCTGAGAGCAGTTGTTCGGCATCTCCTTAAAAGGGAAATTGAACATCTTATCAATAGAGTTGACAACTTTAGGTCTCTCTTCCAGATTATCAGGAATGAAGTCAGCTTGGACTCCGATGGGCCACACTTCAGTTGATTGAAGTAGCCATCTAGGGACGTTCCACCACAGTGGATGACTGAGAATCTCGGTAGGTGTGAGTCCTCGTTTAGCGCAGTCAGCAGGGTTCATTTTACCGAAAATAAAACGCCATTGAGCTGAAGGTGAAGGATCTTAAATAAAGCTGACGCGGTTGTGAAAGAATTCTTTCCAATGCGATGGTTGATTGTTAATCCAAGTATAAGTGATAGAGCAGTCGGTCCAGCAGTAAACAGGTGCATTAATCAAATTCATAGCACGAATTGCATGATTTAGCAGCTTAGCTAAGAGGACTACTGCGCAAATTTAGAGTCGTGTTAAGGAGAGTTACTTAAGAGGGGCCACTTTGGTTTTGGCGCATAAAAGGGTGACGTTGGTTACGTCATTGTTACATACGCGCACATATAAAACGGCAGACATCGCTTTCTGGGAGGCATCACAGAAGCCATGTAATTCGAACGGAGATGAGGTTAGTAGATTGAGCCAGCAAGGAATGGAAAGCTGGTCCAAGGTTGTGAGTAGTTCTACATAGTTCATCCATTTTTGAAAGCGCTTGTTTGAAAGTTCTGCGTAACACTTAATATTGGTCAACCAGAAGTCTTGAACAAGGGTTTTAGCGACTATGATCAGTTTAGTGACAAATGTACCCAAGATGAGCTTAACTTAAAATGGAAGGTATCTGAGGTGGCCGCCAGGCCAATACGCGCAAGTGCATTGTAGAAATTTCATTGAATTGTTGAAACATGGAATCTAGCTTGCTTTCTTTATGTACTGTGCATAACGTCTCAGGGTTGTTACTGTTCCACTTTTGAAGGGGGATCCCGCCCGCCATGCAAAGCTTGATGATCTGGTCTAATTGTATCTTGGCTCTGGAGTGTAGTACGTCATGAGTTGAACTGGATCAGTGGTCAATCCGCTAAAAGATTTTCCACTGCTAGAGCAATTGGAGAGTCCGCCTTTGTTGTAGTTTGATGTATGCTAGTATGCTGTTTCTCCCGCATTTGAGACATCTGTTGTGAGATGGGCAGGCATGCGATAGATGCAAGCCCAAAACAATTATAGCAAAGCTGGTGGTTGACAATCGGGTTGTATCGTTGCGGACCTGTCAGATTTACTGACTGAGGACAGCGGCTCACAATGTGCATCTCCGTTCAGCACACAGGGTTGCATCTCCGAACAGATAACACACTTTTCTGAAGCTCTCGATTGTTGGTTAGGATCTTCACGGCCGGCGTAATGTGCTTTAAAAGATAATGATGGAGTTACATTAAACGATTTGGTATGAGTCGAGTTCTCATAGGATTGTAAAGCTAGTAAATGAGAAATTAGAATTTCGGATAATATTCTCCAAGTTTGCGATTGTTTAGTAGATCCCGAGTGAGGTTTCTAAGACTTGATGGTTTCAGAATCAAAGCGTTGCGTAGTGAGAAAGACCAGAAGGTCGTCAATTACAGGCATAAAACGATGAAGCAATTCCATGGTTTGTCTGACTTGAGTTACTGAGGTATAGAGGTGTTCAAGGTTTGCAGCTAAATCTTTAAGCGTGGTGTTTGACGGCAAATTTATTCCATTGCTCTTCTAAGAGCCTGCGTCGGGCATTTATGCGGTATTTATTGACGTTTTTAATTCCGACGCCTGTTAGATTGCGTACGAAGTTCTTTAGAAAATATAGGATTTTGCCCTGCTGATTCATATGATGTTGAACGTGCTCGATTTTCATCGTGAATGCAGCAGATCCGGCTCGAAGGACCAAAATGTTGGACGGTCTAGGAGTGGGCGTAAATTGTAGGGTAGGCCAAAGAAGGGGTCGGAGCTTCTGGGGATGGTTGTGGTCAAGGGTAGGCCAAAGAAGAGATCGGTGCTTCTTGGAATGGTTGTTGTCAAGGGTCGATCAAAGGAGGGCTGAGGAAATAGAGAAAAGGGGTGTTAAAATAGATTACATACTTTAAAGGCTGTTCAGCACGCAGGGGTGCTGAACTGGGTTTCTCTCAAGTTGGTCAAAGAAGCGTTCATTAACGGCTGTTCAGCACGCAGGGGTGCTGAACTGGGAAGTGTTCATTAACGGATGTTCAGCACGCAGGGGTGCTGAACTGGTTAGCGTTCATTAAAGGCTGTTCAGCACGCAGGGGTGCTGAACTGGGTTTCGCTCAAGTTGTTCAAAAAGGCATTCATTAAAGGCTGTTCAGCACGCAGGGGTGCTGAACTGGTTTTCGTTCAAGATGGTCAAAGAAGCATTCCTCAGAGGCTGTTCAGCACGCAGGGGTGCTGAACGTGTATCCTCTGGGGCTTCAAAGCTACATACAGAATTCTTTTACATGTTTAGCACGCAGGGGTGGTCAAGGATGTACGCTCGTGGGCTCTAATTCTGGCGTTTCAGGGGCAAGTTCGTTGTGTTGTCTTCTAGAACTGCAAGAAAGGCTGTTACATTAACCTAGAACACAAATAAACGGGACACTTCACGCTTTTTACTTTATTTTCCAAAAAACGGTAGCTCACTCTCAAATCAATGACAACAACACTCTTTACTTTTTTTTGTTCCCCAGAGCAACGAGAAATTTACGCTCTCGATTTTTAACATCATACTTTTTGCAAAACATGCCTACAGATAACAATAAAATTATTTACAAATAAAAAAACATTTTAAGGATAAGTGATTATACCTATTTCAAAAACATGTATACAAATAATAATAAAAACTAGTTAAAATAAAAAAATATTCTTAAACTCTAACATAATTACATATAAGTTTATTGTTTGCAAATTGTAAAACAGGCGTTGCTGTAATTAAAATAGCCTTTAATAGCCATAGGGCAAAGTATCGTACCCATCGGAAAGTCTTCGTCGTTCAGTATAATTTAATCGAAATTTCTTTTTTTCTGCTTTAGAAACAACGTCAAATGTGACGGTTCTTACTATACGTCTATCATTTTCCACAAATGTTTCTGGAGCGTCGTTTAATATCATATTTTTCAATGTTTCGAAATTAACGTTTTTAAAATTTTTGTAGTTTAATGTAAGTCCTTTGACTTTACATATAAAATCGTAGTTGTTTTTAATATTAGAAAATATTTTGAGAGCATAACTTTTCGGACCGCTGCTTACGTATTCTACAAGCTTATCACCTACTTTTATTTCGTCAGTTAAATTGCCTAAAAAATCTCCGATAGGAGGTATCCACTCACCGGGCTTTTGTGTAAATATAACCGAATCGGTGTCAAAATATAAAACTCGTCTATCTAAAATTTCAAGGTATTTGTACAATTCTAATCTAGCGTGTGCCGTAGTATAAGCAGCTATCACCACATTAACTGTATTTAAGGGGTTAACGTTTTCGTTATTTTTATCCCAATTTAGAATAATCGTCTCATCGGCAATTAACGTTAAAGAATGTGAAACTATAGATGGATCAGTCAGTTTTGAAAAGTTCTTCTGGTTCCGTGATAATGGTTGTTTGCATGAGGTTTTCTCGTTGAGCAAACTTTCCCCAGAAACTGTTTAAACATAATTTTGCTATGTATCGAAGCCCGGGATTTTCTGTAATTTTCTGTTTTTCTAATGTAACACCTTCTTTCTCAAAATACTCTTTAATGTACTTCTCTCGCGAATCTTCATCGACACATTTTGTAGGCCATCCTACATTCCTGCTTTATTTATTTAAAAAATTTTTCTACATATTTAGAAAATAAGCCCCCGTTTTAGATTGTGAACTATATTGAGTTACATTGTACTCCCATATTTCGTATGTCTTAATAATTTTGTAACCAACGGAGATAGCTTTACGTAATTCGTCGGCCACATATGTTCCAACAAATTGTCGTTCTTCGGCTGAATGTTTGCAATTCCCTTGAAACATCTCTTCACCACAAGTTCGGCACAAGATAAACATAAGTTTACCGTGCATTTTTCTTGGTAAAACGGGGTGATAGAGTTGTTTCGGAGGTAATATTAAACATTTAACGAGACCTTCTACTAAATTTAAATCAATTTTTTCACAATTATCTGAACCAATATGTATTTTAGGATGACCTACCGGGTACTTTGAGTATTTATTTACGTACGGGTACAATGAACAAACATCCAAGTACCGGATTTGTTCTTGTTCGTTTTCATTTATTTTGTGGTACAATTTTACAGCGTTCGTATGACCTCCGAAAAAGCTATCTCGAGGGTTTAGTGGGGGACACTCGAAAATTTGTAAAGTTCCTACATATTTTTTGCCTCGGTGTTATTTTTGAGAAGAGTGTTAAATTCGCATTCTTTCGTCACAATTAAATTATAACCCGATGAGCGGATACGCTTTATGGTGGCTTCTGTTTTCTCTCGCCTAGCCATCATCGAATCATTTTTATCGTTTAATGGGGCCAACTGATTTGGAAAACAAGTTTCACAGCCGTGAAAATAGCATCCATTAAATTGGTAGACGGTGTTGGTTGTTTCACAATAACCGTCCACTAAAATGCCTTCTTTCAGACGTTCTTCCCAGCCAGAAGCAGCGTGTTTAATTTTAATATTTGTGCTGTGTTCAAGCCAACAAAGCCATTTAATTGCAATTTCCGATTGCTTATCGCAGCCTCTGTAACCTCGCGCTGGTATAATACCTATGGATTCGTTTTCTAAAAAGTTTTTACGAAATACTTTATTGCAAACACCGGCAATAGTACACGATTCGCGAAAGGGATCTACATTATTTGCCTCGATAAAACGTTTCCAAAACACTAAACAAGCCTGTCGTAAAATAGATACGTCATAAATACAATAGGTGATCATTTGTTTTTCAAAATGAAAAATTGTATTTTTTTCAGTTTCGCATTTATGCCAGCTTAAGAAACTTTGCCGTACTGCGGACGACATTGTATCGGGGTCGTAATACTTGACGTCAGGAATCGGTCCTATGTAATTTTGATTTTGAATTTTATTAAACAAGTGTGGGAAAAACCCTTTCTGATCTGGAAAATTGAATGTGCTTGGTAGTTTGCTAAGGGGCATAGGCATGTAATTCAACGATAGACATTAATGTTGTACCGGTGCAGATCACTTTTGGCATCCATCTCGCTGTTTCTTTCATTAGATGTTTTAAAATGAATGCACCGTCATAGCCTTTCATATTGTGAGCGATGGCTATCACATCTATTTTTCTCGAAATAAAATTTGAAATATAATTTAAAAGTTCTTCCACAGGGTTGTTTTTAAAAATATGTTGACGTTTACCGCAATCTTTACACGCTTTTAAAATATCTTCCAAATTTAGACAATTGGTACAAACGTTTTGTGCTACACATAATGTAGGACAATGTTCGTACAAGTTTTCCGAATGTTTTAAAATTCTGTCTTGCCGGCATTCGAAATCGTAAAAAACAAAAACGAAATACTTTTTGGTGTTTCTTTGATTTTTATATTTTTTCATGTAACATAAATGGCGAGTTGGCTTTTCACTCTGGCACGTTGTACAATATTTAAAACCGCATTTATGTATTTTTTTACTCTGAATCCATACGCTATGTAGACATCTCTGACAACGCATTAGTTGGCCACATAAATACTTTTCATGTTCTGTGAAGCAACACCTCTGAAATCGCGACCACATTTGCTACATAATATCAAAGTTTCGGATTTACTACAGGGTGGTCCAGTATGACACGCGGGACAAATATACAAACAATTTTTGTGCTCTTGTTTAACAGAATACCGTAAACGACAAACCTCGCAGAAATAAACAGTTGTAAAAGCCGATGTGAGACTAGTTATCACGTTATAATGGTTATTTTCTAATAATAAATTCAAAACAATTTTATTTGAGGCTCTCCGACCTTCAAAATAAACAGTTTTTCCTAGCCGGTGATTATATACTACAATCGTGTAGTCATTTAAATACATCTGAAATTTTTGAATGTGTTCTATGGTTCCGCCGTGACTTAGGTCAACTTCTGCTTTATCGCAGAGTTCTTTTGCTTTGGCATTTAAGGCTTTACCGTTCTGTAGGTAGTCGAAAAATTTTGGACGGTCTGTGTGCCAAGCGATTGCTACAATTAACGCGTTTGCCAAACATTTCTTATAGCTATTATTAACTACAGCAATACCTGTTTTACGTCTGCAAAATTCTTCGAAGGTCACTCCCAGAAGACGTATCCTTCCATGTCCTGATGGCAAAGCGACACGGTCCAGTTGAAGTTGTAAGACGTCGTTTGTGAAGAAGGTGGCGTTGCTTTGTAAAACTTTTTCTATGCTGGCCATCACGACGTCGGTTGATAATTGGTCAGCTCTTCTAAATGATATTCCTATCGGCCTGTCCGGATATTCCTGGCTTCGAAGGACTAGTCCTACGTAATCCGATGCGGAACAATCCCGCCTCACATGATTTAAAATTTCTGTTAATGCAGCCTGTAACATAAGAAATATAAAATTAGATATGGGCAATATTATAAGAATTATCAGTACTTACCGAAAGCCAACGAAGTGGACTGCTAGCCTCGCTAACTTCTTTAAATTTAAAAGTTATCGTTTTTCCGGTAGCATTAATTTTTTTTACATATTTGGCCGTCTCATTTAAAACTTCGAAATAATTGAAGTTTGTTGTAGATAAAGAAACATTTATGCGACCATGCCCCGTTTGATTATTGGAGCTCGTTGATGGTGCAGCTTCCAAATTCGGGGCTGTGGTTGACGGTATCCGTTTCTAAACAACGTAAAAAATTTTTAAATTATATACAATATGAGATTTATTGTAAAAGAAATGTAATGTCAGATTATTTTTAACAATCGTAAATTTAAAAATATTATTTACATACCTTAATTTCTTCCACTCTTTGCAAAAATTTTAAAAAATCGTCCATGTTGTTTTCGGGAACCACAACACTAAACACATTTATTAATGTTCGTATGTCGTTGAACGCATTCAATATTTCACTGTCTGTATTAAACACGTTCATTTTAAACAGATTCAAAATTGTGGTGATGTAATTGGACATCGTTAATGTAGAACTCGCACTAAAACGATCTATAAGATACAAACTAGCCGAATAAGAAGGTTGGATATTTTAACTCTGAATTTATACTACTTTCAGTCTTTGTTAAACAAGCTTAGGTCTTTTGCAGGCTGAAACATGTAAAATTTTTCTATTGCAGTTTCTAGAAAAATAGCTGAATGCATATTTTAAATATCCAGAATTATCTAAAGCGCTAAGTACATTGTAAAGGGTGTCATATTCCTGTCGAAACATGTTTAAGTGCATTAGGATTTTTTAAAAGGTGCAAACGCTAACCCTTGGATGCAGATTATTTTTATCTTAACTAACGCGCTACAACGCCCTTCCAGGAATAGTTGGTCGTGCTAATGCTAATGTAACCATTTCTATTTTTTTCAATTACATAAAGCTTTTAAAGAAGCATTGTATTAAAATTCTTGTTCGAACAAGTACAGCTACTGATATTCCTGCAGAAAAAAGCATCGTCGCCATATGATTTTAGAAATAATGCCCTTGAATACTATATAAGTCCTAAAAAATTATAATACTTTTAGTAATATTTTAATTGTTGTAAAATAAAGGACGTATGAATTATCAATTTTATCATCCTTTCTCGGCTGTCGTTGCCGGTCCCTCGGGCTGTGGGAAATCACAATTCATACTGAACTTTTTAAAAGCTGCTAATGCTATTTGTAGCGTTCAATTTAAAAAAATATATTGGTATTACGACGAGATGCAGCCTTTATATAAAAATTTAAATGAGTCGGTTCATCTGCGACAAGGATTGCCAGATATGCAAGAATTCGATGGTGCCGACCCAGTCCTAATTATTATTGACGATTTCATGAGAGAAGCAAACAACAGCATAGTTGATATTTTTACTAAAGGAAGCCATCATAGAAATATTAGTGTGTTTTTTATTACACAAAATATATTTCACCAAGGACGCGGCCAAAGGGATATTTCTCTCAATGCGCATTATATAATTTTATTTAAAAATCCACGCGATAGAGCACAAATCAAACATCTAAGTAGACAAATTTCACCTAATTACTCCAAATTTTTAGAAGAAGCATACAACGATGCAACGTCAGAACCTCACGGTTATTTATTATTCGATCTTAAACAGAAAACCTTAGATATGTTACGTTATAGAACGTCCATATTTAGAACGGATGGGGGATGTATTATCTACGTTCCCAAAAAACAATATAAAAACTTACGTCAGCTTAACGAATACTTCATTAATGCATAATGCCTCAGACAGTAATCAAGAATGCCGATTTGATTCGAGCACTTGCTAGATTAGGAGCAAAAGAGCGAAGTGCTTTATTAAAAGTCTTGAAAGATAAACAGATTCGGTGCATCTGTGAGTGCGTGTACAATACACTAAAAGGCAAAGTTCCGTTAACTGTTAACGAAAAATTTAAATTATCGAAACATAAAACAACTCTTAGAAGGTTAGTTAGACAAGGAGAGAACATAAAACAAAAAAGAAAAATATTAGTACAACGTGGTGGTGCATTTTTACCTCTAATATTGGGACCTCTAGTTAGTGGCATATTAAGTACTTTAATAAAATAAAAACTATGGAACACGCTAAGAAAATGATGATTGTTTCTCCTGAACTTTTCAACGTTTAACAGCTACGAGTGTTACAGAAGATGTGCATGAAAAATATTAGGAGAGTTAGATAACGATATGCAAAATGTTTTAAAATCCGAGTTAGACGATCGCGAAAAATGGACGGAATATTATCAAGTTTTACAGAGATACTTGCAATTTTCTAACCAGATAAGAAAACCTATTGACATCGAAGGGCCGATTTTGAACAAGTTACCGTTGGCCGACACCGAAATCCTAGACACAATTCCTAAAATTTATAAAAGAAACGCGCAATGTCTTGTAAATATTTTGAAAAGATCTGAAAATATCGAATGGGACAATAAAGGAATTGTTAGTATTAAAGGCGAAACAATGCCTTCAAGCAATATTATTGATTTGATCAACGATGTAGTGAGATCTCGAAAAACTACAAATCCTGTAGGATCTAAACCGTTTGTTGCTTTACTAAATGATCTTAACGTACCTAACGAGCTAATTAATAGCCGACGTAAAGATACATTTCATTTAACAAATAATTCTACTACTAATGACAATAATAATGATGAAGGTAATTTACAATATGTACGTGATCATGGCAGAAAAGAAGATACCATAAGTCAAACTAGAAAGAAATTAATTAAAACAAAATTATCGCAACCTACATATAAAACAAGATCTTCAAGAAGAACAATCACAAACTGGGAGAAATTTAAGTTCTAAATTATAATGACCGATTTATCCAACATCTATTACGATCCGAAAAATCCCGCAAGTTTTTCCGGTGCCAAGGCTTTAATAAATGCCACAAAAAATAAACATTCAGTGTCGGAAATAAAAAATTGGTTAAAATCTCAAGATGCTTATACTATACATAAACCTGTGAAAAAGAGAATTGTGCGAAATAAATATATTGTGAATAACTTGTTTGAATTATGGCAAGCTGATTTGTGTGATATGAGAACTATAAATAAATATAACGACGGATATAATTATATTTTGACAGTTATCGATGTTTTTAGTAAAATAGCTTGGACTAGAATAATTAAATTTAAGTCTCCTAAGTGTATTATTGAGTCGTTTTTAGATATTTTTAAAGAAACTAACCAGCATCCTTTAAACATTCAAACAGACAAAGGAAAAGAATTTATAAATAAAAACGTACAGGATTTTTTTAAAAAACATAATATCAAGTTTTATACAACACATAATCCTGATATTAAAGCATCTGTAGTCGAAAGATTCAATAGAACTCTCAAAACTCGTATGTGGCGTTATTTTACATATGCTAATACTTTTAGATACATAGATGTATTGACAGATTTGACTAATTCGTATAACAATAAATACCATTCGAGCATAGGTATGACTCCAAATTCGGTAAACGATCGTAATATACTACAAGTATGGAAAAATCTTTATAAAAAAAAGGCGTGGGAACATATAAAAACCCTAAATTAGATGTAGACCAGTGTGTTAGGATTAGTCGAAGTAAACACGTCTTTGAAAAAGGTTACGAAAGAAATTGGAGCGAAGAAATTTTTAAAATTTCTAAAGTTATAAAACGAAAACCGGTCGTATATAAACTTAGAGACTTAAATGCTGAAAATATCGAAGGAAGTTTTTACGAAGCAGAATTACAACCCGTTATTTTCGATTCACATAGTTTGTTTAAAATAGAAAATATTTTACAAGAAAAGGGCCAAGGTGTAAAAAAACGTTATCTAGTCAAGTGGAAGGGTTACAACAGTAAATTCAATTCTTGGATATATGCACGAGATTTAAAAGAACTATGAATGTCGAAACAAACGAATTTTACTTAACTTTGTTAAGCAATAGTTCTATGACTTATTTTCCAAACAATACTACGGCAAAATTCACAACGCAACTACCTAAACACATTCGACTCACAAACGATTGGGTTTTTGGCATTGCCGAAATACAATTTCCATATTCATTTTTACCGATTTCGGACAATGAAAACTTTATTTATTATAAACATGCAGACGAATCGACGTCAACTTCATCGTTTATTCAAGAGAGCGTAGAAGAAAGAGCTAATAGAATAACGGCTACCGAAACATTGCTCTACATAGCCACTGCCTATTTTAAAATTAACGAAAATGAATTTTATCATGCCGTGGGTGAATGGCGGATATGTCGTATAGATACAGGAAATTACAATAATTGTTGTGACCAATTAAAATTGCTACCCACTATTTTAATTACAGTCACTGTTCGTCAAAATTGATTGGTTACTAATAAGAAATCTAATCTTTGCGTTTTTACAATTCTATATTTTTCAAAAAAACTATCAATTGCTTTTGTTTTTTAAACAACTCTACTCTCTTTTTTTCCCGCACAGCCTACCATGACGTCGAGTTCATTTTACGGCATCAAATCATAACCTTAAACATACAATACTGACATAAGTCAACCTTGTCTTTGACATCGTCACATCTTAACCTTAAACACACAATACTGACATAAGTCAACCTTATCTTTCCTAACATCCTCCCACCTGAGACCTCAGTTACAACACTAACTGATGTCTCATTTAAAACAAACAAATCAAGCTTTCTTATAATTTCGTAAGTATAATGGACCAGCCATGTCAACCCCGTTACTTCAAAACAAGCAGCTTGTCGAATTCTATCGATGGGTAATGACACGTACTGACTTTCAAGTTTCTACCATTATGTCGCTTACATATGGTACACGTGGAAATAACACTTCTGATTATGCGGCGTCCTCCCAGAATCCAAAATCTTTCGCGTAGTATAGTTTGCAGACTTTGAATTCACATGACTGAACTGTTTGTGAGTGTCATAAATTAATCTTTTCACAACAAGATGCTCTCCTGGCAACACATAAGGAAACCGAAAAGTTTCTATGTCATCTCTTTGACAGACTTTTGTTTCTAGACGTACAATACCATCTTCGTCTCGGACCGTCTTCAAGGTAACTAAACGTTTATCCCTTTCAGCGAAGGATTCTTGTTGAACTACCTGAATTAATTTTTTCTCCGCGTATTCAACTTCTTCTGCAGTCAATTCACCCTGTCTAAGATTGCCCTGTTCTTACAATTGAAAAAATCTATAAATCCAACCAATTAGATGTACGTTTGCCTGGTATCTTGGAAAAATATTTATATAGATAACTATTATCTTTTACATTTAACATAATCGCAACGACTTTCTTCTTGCGCTCTCGATCAACTTCCGCGTTATCGCAGTTGAATTCACTATTAGGCCAATTTTGGGAGATTGGTACAACCAACTGGGTCCCTCCACCATCTTGATTCAACTAATTGTTTAGGAGAGCAGCCTCTTGATGGAAGGTCTGCTGGATTTTGATCCCCAGGTACGTGCTTCCAACAATCGCTTCCTGTAAGAGTTCTTATCTCGTCGACTCTATTGCCCACAAAAACTGCCCAATCTTCGGAATTTCTAATCCAACTAAGTACCGTCGTCGAATCTGACCAATAAAAAATTTGTGCTACATTACCCAGCTCTTCTAGTATTTTTGAACCCAGACGAGCACCTATAGTGGCCGCCATCAATTCAAGTCTCGGTATAGACATCTTCTTTATTGGAGCGATTCTGGATTTGCTTTGTATCAATTGTACTCTTACATTGGTTTCATTTTCTACCCTGAGAAAGATAGCTACGGCGTAGGCTAATTTGCTAGCGTCGCAAAATACATGTAACGAAAGATTTTGTTCCTTATCTTGTTCAACATTTACCCAGCGTGGAATTTCAATTTTCTCTAGAAACAATAACTCTTCTCTCCATTTTTCAAATGTCCTCTGACTTTCTTCGTTGACTGATTCATCCCAACCAATCTTTTCTTCCCACATTCCTTGCAGCAATAACTTGGGTAAGAGTGTAGTAGGACTAGTAAAGCCAATTGGATCAAATACTTGTTGCGCAAATGACAGTACGACTCTTTTAGTTATATTCTCGGTGTCACGCGCTGGTAGACTGCTGAGAGAAAATTTGTCAGTTATTTTATTCCATTTAAGACCTAAAAGTGGAACGACATCATTCTCTTTATTAATTCTTCCGGTATACTCCCACCCTCTCAGTTTAAAATTGGCTTCAGACATTACTTCACTGGCTTCGACAATAAAATCTTCTGCGATTTTCACATCGGTACACTTGTTACACAGTTATCCACATAAAATCCTTTTAATAACAATTCAACCGTTTTTATGGAATACCGTGAAGTCTTTTTTTTCCAGTAATCTATGGATTTTCTTAGATGATGCTCTATCGTCGTCCCCAAAAGAAATGGACTAGCATTTATACCAAAAACTACTCTTTTGTGTCGATAAACCTCCATCTTTCCTTCAACATTTTTCCATAGAAAACGAAGAAAGTCTCTATCCTTTGGATTCAGACCTATTTGAAGAAATGCCTTTTCAATGTCTGAAGTAATTCCAATTCTATTCTGTCTGAATCGTAATAAGATCGCTGGTATTTGTTCGATTACATTGGCCCCCTTCTCTAAACAATCGTTGAGAGATGGTTTTCCTTTTCTCTTGCCGATGCGTCAAATACTGGTCTGATTTTGTTGTTGTACTAGACAGTTTTATTACCGGACGATGCGGCAGATAGTGAGCTAGCTTGTCAACTTCGTTACTAGGAACCTTTTCTATTATACCTTCAGACAACCATTCTAAAAACACTTTGTCATACTCGTCCCAAAGTTTAGATTTATACAATTTATTCTCTGTAGATTCCAATCTTTTTAAAGCCATTGCGTAATTAGAAGGTAACTCGGGGTGTCTATCTATCCATGGTAATCTGACTTCGTACCTACCCTCTTCTGTAAAAGTAACAGTCTCATCAAAAAGTTGTTTTGCTGCTGTTTCAAGCTCTATTCTAGATCTTCTTTCTCCTGGATCGGTAATTTCCAAAACGTCCAATTGCTATAAGGCTGTGATGGATACATCTTTATTCAACATGTTGCTCACAATCATGGTGGTACTTTGAGATCTTGCTTTACCTGGCACTTTTCCCATTAGTACCCACCCAAGAAGTGTTTCCATCGCCGTTAAACCACAAGGCAGTTCTTGTTTCTTTCCAGTAAAAGTTTCCGGCTATATCTGATCCGATTAATAAAGAAATCGGTTGAGGACCCTTTGTATCAGACAAATAAATATTAGATTCTTGCAATTCTTTTATCCAGACCCCAGAATGAACTGCTGGAATGTAGCTACAAATGCTCGGTTGATCTAAAGCATCAAACTTACAAGCGTAGTTACCATCTAAGCTTACCAGTCTTACTTCGTAACACACATGTTGCTGTTCAGCGGTATTACTGCCACCGAACAATGTATGCACTATAGTTTCTGTTCGTTTGGGTTTATAGTGCAATTCTTGAGCCACGTCTCTTAAAACGTACGACCTTTGTGAGCCAGTGTCAATAATCGCACGCACTTCTCTTTCACTGTCTTCACTTCGAATCTTTACGAATAATGTCTGTAGAAACACCCGTGTGTCCGTACAATTTGTTAAACCCTTCCATTAAAGGATCTCTTTGGTTTTACTCGGCTTTACTGTTTCTACCAATTTATTACTTTCGGCATTCTTTTTATTCAACTTTGAACACAATACTACAATGTGACGTCCATCACATACTGCACACCTCAACCGTTCGCGACATTTCCAACTCGAATGTCCCCTTTTAGCACATTTAAAACAAGCTTTTTTCTTCATAAGAATATTTCTCTTCTCTACAAAAGGGATGTCTTGTGCTTTAACACATTTTTCTGCAGCATGACTACCTTCACAAAAAACACAATCCAAAACAGCGTTCTGATTCATTAATCCAGCAGCTGTAGGCACGCCACGTTCAAACGTCTTCTGTTTTCCTTTTCGTAACTTGCTGTCATTACCGTTTAAATGGAACCCTTCTATCGCAAGTGAAATTCGTTCGGCTCCTTCTACTTCGGATTTTAAGAACAGCATAAGTCGCTCTAATCTACTTGAAATAGTAGCATCAGGCTTGTCAGAAAATTCGGTTGATCTATGCCACGCACGTAAAAGATCTTCTGGTAAACAGGACTCAACTAGCGGGTAAAACATAGCTGAACACGTATCCGTTCTTACTCCAAGAGTCTCCAATGCTCTTAACTGGGTTTCTATCTTGTCATATAGAGTAGATATTACACAGCTAGCTTGATTTGAACTAGAGTTGGTTAACACTAACTTTAACAGTTCCCTTACATACACTTCAACAAGCAGATCATTTCTTCCAAATCTTGATTTTAAGCAGTCGATCGCCTTATTGTAATTTTCTGATGTACACGGAAGCTCTCAACCAAATCTCTGGCCCTCGTTTTAGGAGTAGTAGCTAATAATAAATATTGGAATTTATCTTCTGGTGCCAGATCAGCAGCTTCGTGAATTTTCCTAAATTGGCTCCAAAAAGGTAACCACTCTCGCACGTCACCATTAAATTTTATCAATTCAATCTGTGGAAGTTTAAATCTTCGTTGATTTGCAACTAAAATGGCACTTTGTCCTACAACATTGCCACCTTCTCGTGATAAACGATCACTTTCTTCACAACGAGATCGTAAGCGGGTATATTCAATGTGATAATCATCACACGTGGTCCTTTCATTTACCAATTCTTCTTCGGTTGCATCTTCATCAATCATTTTCTCAAATATTTGGTCATCTATTTTTTGTTGTAAAACCGTCAACAGCCCATTTATTTCCATAACATTTTCAGTTTTCACCAATGCGCCCTCAATTTGTTTCACTAGACGCGTGAATAATCTACGAAAAACTGTACGGCGCTTCTTAAGCTCTTCCATTGTCATTTAAAAATAAAATCACAAATTCCTTAAAGATAACTTTTTGTAATCAAATCTATTTTTCACGCAAAGCAGTCACAAGCACTTCTACAACAGAGTTGTCAACCCAGCACTTCACTTCTTCGCGTGTCCTGTCACGGTCGCCAAATGTTGTGACCAATTAAAATTGCTACCCACTATTTTAATTACAGTCACTGTTCGTCAAAATTGATTGATTACTAATAAGAAATCTAATCTTTGCGTTTTTACAATTCTATATTTTTCAAAAAAACTATCAATTGCTTTTGTTTTTTAAACAACTCTACTCTCTTTTTTTCCCGCACAGCCTACCATGACGTCGAGTTCATTTTACGGCATCAAATCATAACCTTAAACATACAATACTGACATAAGTCAACCTTGTCTTTGACATCGTCACATCTTAACCTTAAACACACAATACTGACATAAGTCAACCTTATCTTTCCTAACAATAATATTGAAAACTTAATTAAAGAAATGAGTTTTCATGAAGCTCTTCAGGATGTTGTAAAATTTCGATATAGCAAAATAACCAATAGAGTAACTTTTTCCTTATTTAAACGTTTATCGGTGTTGGGTTTTTCAAAGGGACTGTCATTACAATTGGGGTACGAACCAAACACAAATTTAATAATTCAGCAAAAATCGTTGTACCCAGCCAACTTGTTGGTAGGTTTACCATCACAAATGTTTGTTTATTGCGACATATGCGAACCACAATTAGTCGGCGATGCTTTAGCACCATTACTACGTATAGTAAATACAAGTATCGATAAATACAAGTATGGCTCGTATAAAAACATCGTATTTTCACCTATACATTATGTTCCAATTATGCGAAAAGAATTTGATAATATCGAAATCCATATAAGAACAGAAACCGGAGATTTACTGCCATTCGAATTCGGACACTGAATATCAAACTACATTTAAAAGAATTAATTAAATACTATGGCGTGTCCGTATCAGCAATATTATATTAATCAAGCTGGAAATGGTATTGGTGCTATATACCGAGGAGCACCATATCAACGCGGGCATGGAATTGGATCTTTCTTAGGAGGTATATTTCGAAGCATTTTACCATTATTTAAAAACGGTGCAAAAGTTGTTGGAAAAGAAGCTTTACGTACGGGTGCTAACATATTAGGAGATTTGGTTGAAAACAAGTCTGCTAAAGAAGTTCTTCAAAATAGACTACAAGAGGCCGGTAAAAATTTAAAACGCAAAGCCAACAGTAAACTTAAACAAATGATGACGGGATCTGGATATAAAAAAATAAAACGAATGCAAAACATTCATTTCCAGTTGAAACCTAGTGAAAAGCGGTCGGTTGCCGGTCGTCGAAAACAATCATCAAGAGTAAAATATTTAGATATATTTAACTAAATTTTAAATAATAATAATAATGGCTTTCCTGCATGCTCAATCGTGTGAATGCATTAAATCTGAGTTAGATTTATTTGCGCTTCCATTTACTCAAACAAGTATCGAAAATGGCCAGTAGATATTTTACAAGCCTCTATCGTCTTTAAGCGATGATGCACCTATCGAATTTGTTATTCCCGGAAACGGAGAGGATTACTTGGATTTAAGTCAAACTATGTTATACATTACTGCAAAAATTGTTAAAGCGGACGGCACGTATTTAGATAAAGATGAAGATCCTGCACCTATAAACAATTGGATGCATTCTATGTTTAGTCAAGTGGAAGTTTATTTAAATCATAAATTAATTTCGCCACCTAATAATACGTATGCGTACAGATCGTACATCGAAACTTTACTCAATTATGGAAATAAAGTTAAAACTTCCCATTTAACTTGTACTCTTTGGTACAATGATACTCCAGGTCAGATGAACGATGTGGTCAACGAAAATAAAGGCTTAGTTAAACGACGCGGCTATACAGTTAAAAGTCAACATGTGGAAATAATGGGGCACGTGCATTCCGATATATTCAATCAAGAAAAGTTCTTATAAATGGAATGGAAATGAAGGTGAAATTTATTCGTTCGCGCGATTCTTTTAATTTGATGTCTAACAAAGCAGATTTTGGGTACAAAACCTGTATTACAAATGCCTGTTTACTTGTTAGAAGAATGAAAATTAATCCTAGCATCCTACTGGCTCACGCTAAAGCCTTAACAACTGCAACAGCCAAATATCCTATAACAAGAACCGATGTCAAAGTATTAACAATTCCGTCAGGCATACAAAGAAAGTCATTGGACAACATATTTTTGGGACAACTACCTAAACGCTGCATTGTTGGCTTTGTCACTAACAAGAGTTTTAATGGCGACTATTTATCTAACCCTTTTAATTTTCAACATTTTAAAATGAATTATTTTTCATTGTTTATTGATGGACAACAAATACCATCCAGACCCATAGAAACTGATTTTACAAAAAATGGCATGTATGTACGAGCATATCATACGTTATTTTCGGGAACCGGTATTCATTTCCTTAACGAAGGAAACGATATATCTCGCGAAGATTATCCAAATGGTTATTGTTTATTAGCGTTTGATCTAACTGACGATTTATCGGCAAACGCTAGCACACACTGGAATCTGGTTCGCAATGGCTCTTTACGTCTCGAAGTTGGATTTGAAGAAGCTTTAAACGAAACTATTAATTGCTTAGTTTATGCAGAATTCGACAATGTAATAGAGATCGACAAAAACAGAAACGTTGCAGTAGATTTTAGTGGCTAAGATAATGCTGTTGTGATAGAAGAACCTTAGTTGGTTTATTCTCATCATTTAGGATGGACGTGTTTGTAGATATTCAAGGTTTTTGAGGAGAAAACAACCAATTTGTTTTCAAAGAGGTTGCCATTATTAGTACTGCCGGATTCTATCTACATACATTCCTCATTAAACCACCTGCTTCTTATTTAGATCAAACACGTTCTGTACGAAAAGGTATAAAATATCTCGAAAATAATTTTCACGGACTCTCTTGGGCATCGGGCTATCTAACAATTAATGAATTTCAAACCGAGTTTACAAAATTATTACGCAACTACGATAAAATATACGTGAAAGGTTTGGAAAAAAAAACAAAGTTTAAGTTTTTCTAACAAACACATTGTCAACCTAGAGGATCTTGGCTGCCCATCTTTACCAGAATTAAAATCTAAGCATTTCTCCGTGCAGTGTATGAATCATAAAATTAATAATCCAGTTTGTGCACTAGAAAACGTTTTAATAGTATTAAACTGGTGGAGAAACCATGAACACGACGGAGATCTTCAAAATGCTGAAATCGATTCCGAATCCATCGAAGGCGAATATTTTGATTCTTTCGGCCGACCACCTACATCTTATCATTTAAAATTTATTCAGGGTAATTCTCTTCGATGGACATATAGCAAGTATGTGCTACAAGATTTTCACTCTAGTTTCTGTAGACAATATTGTTTAGTTTATTTATATTTTAGACTAAGCGACGTTCAACCTAATATGTTTTTTAATATTTTCGATAAAGATCTAATAAATAACGATGTACTTATAGAGTTCTTTTATCATAGTTATTTTACTAACATAAATTTATACTATTTAGCTATAGGTATGAAAGACGTTGTAAATATGTTAATGTAATTTTCTTTTTAAAAATACACATTTTTTTTAATTTCAAGTTTTTATTTTACGTGTTATATATTACAAACTAATTGCTATTTTAAAATAATGTATGTCAACTTACAATTACTGAGATGAAAAACAAAACATTTTTTTTATTAACTTACATACTGCGTACTAATCAGAACATTTACAATTTCTTGGTACACATATTTTGGAAACTTGTACCATAATTCTAGCAGCATATGATCGTCCTTGTATTTTTGTTTTAAAATTTGTTCCACCATTTCGTCGGTGAAGTTATAATTTCCTCCATCCTGCTGACCGGCAGAGTTCACAACATCACTGCACAAATATTTCACATTGCACCTGCACTTGGACAAAAAGTCAATTTTGTTAATGATGAATTCACTCATTTTCGCCAAATTCCGCAACGTGGGAGCCATGATAAATAAAGTGAAGTTTGGCTTGAATCTACATGCCGGCAACGGCGAAAATCTGCACATATCCTTTGCTTCTTGCGATACCTGGTAATCTGGCAGGATAACTATATCGTCTATGCCATTTTCAGCTGCATACTTTAGTATTTCCGGTAATATCTTGCAAAAGTTTTCAAAGGATTCCCGTGTAAACGTTATTCCCAGATCGTAACCATGTTTTAAAATTTTAATCACTGGCATGAAGTTTTCGTACGGATCTAGGCCTATGGATCCATATTTGCTCTCGCTGCTGTTGAGAGGTAGCCTTACTTCGCCAAGCAATCTCTTGCGTTCCCTCGGCATCTTTAATTTTTCGCTTGTGGGCTGCGAAAGGTCGACTGTTTGTTGCTGAATATGATGATTCGGAAAAAGGACTACTTGCATAAGATTTCTCATATCTTCTTCTGTAGCTAACGTATCCTTCACCATGTTAGAACACTCTTTGACGACTTCTTGATTTGAAGACCCCTTTTTAATTTTCTGTGTATACGGTTTTCCGCATTGCATCTATTTAAAACAGAAAAAATAATTAGTATTGAAAATGTTTAATTTTTTTTTACTAACTTACGTTTGTATTTTTTTGAAGTTTATTTTTTGTTGCACTATTCACTTTATTATTCATTTTTTTTAGTTGTTGAAGCACTCGATTCAATATGGAGACCGGATAGAAAAAACAATCCTGAACTAACAGGCGTCGTTTATATACCACATCTAATAAAACACCCTTTGTCTAAAAACTTTTTACCCCTTCTTACAGCATTTACAATTCTTTGAAATTTTGCAAGTTGTAACCTGTAAAATCCCTTTGTCTTCGCTTAAAAATATCATTAGTCATCTAGACACAAAGAAACGTCAACCCCTATTATAATACCGTCTGAGTCACTTCTCTAGCAAGTGTTCAACCTTTTAACCAACATTTCTAGTATGGCTTCGTGGTCTAGCGGTCAAGGGTGCCGTCCTTCAATCGGAAGGTCCGGGGTTCGAATCCCCAAAAAAGCTAAATCTTTTTCTATGTTTCAGATTTTTCAACCAACAAGGGCTGTGACGTCAACCACCACCTGTCAATCATCCGCGAGATAATTAAATCGCGAAATAATTAAATCGCAATCTCGCGAAATAATTAGATCGCAATTTAATTAAATCGCGCATCAAATCCGCGAATTAAATCGTGGATCAAACCGCGAATTAAATCGTGGATCAAATCCGCGAATTAAATCGTGGATCAAAACCGCGAATTAAATCGCGGATCAAATCCGCGGATTAAATCGCGGATAAAAACCGCGAATTATTCCTCGCATTGATCCAATTAAAACCGCGAATTAAATTAATCCGCGAATTAATTTAATGCCGCCATCTTGGTGACAAGACTTCTACTATTAATTCGTATCCGACAACTGACCCTTTTATAGGCCTCTATAAAATCATTACAAACAGTAGTATTCGACAACCGGCAAAATCATACTGCTTCTCAGGCCTTCTTTAAGGCCGTATAATTTAAAAAACATTGTTATTTTTGCGGCCGAAAATTAGACACAACATTTCCAATAATAAAATCTACGTGGTTTATCAAAAAAGAGCGGTAAATACGTAAGCCTTAATACAAATAAACATAATTAATTGGCAATGTAACAGTTGCCGTTTTCGGCCGCGGCAGCCGCGAAATAGAATATCGCAAATTTATTTGAACCGTTTAGCGGCCTCTTAATTATATTTAACAATTTCAATCAAATTATCTAAATTTTGTCTATAATGATAAAGAAACATATGATACCTTATACTTAATTACTCCTAAGATTTATAACGAAGAATTATATGAAATACTGTTAAATAAATGTTTGTCCACTTTGAATCACAAAACTTAGAATTGAGAGAACCGTTGACTGTATTTGCATTAACTAAAAATCTACACTGAAAGTCACAACAGGAAGTTATATTTATATTTTTAATTTATATACTTATAAAAAAACTTTCAACTTTTAAGCTTTTTCGAGATAGCGTCCACGTTTTTGGACCTTGACCATTCAAATTTGGTACGAAGGTGGCAAATTACGATCGACAAGTTTTGAAGGGGTTCGAGGGGCCTTATGGGGCACTATTTTTAGTTATTTCGATTTTCCTTGCGCGGAATTTCAATCGAGAGAAAGGGGAGGATTGAATTTGGATATGTGGTAGCCCCATTAAAGGCACACGTTTTCGTTTTTGTGCGCCGCGATATCTCTATCGGGGCGAGATATCCGCCTCAAAGAACCGTTTCTGCGCAAGAAATTTTACCCCCTTTTTTCAAATGCGATTTTCGACCATTTCCGTACACCGATTCAAAAATGTGCATGTAGGAACCCAATCAAATGCTGCCCTATCAGATCCTTATTTGTTTTCAGAATACGGTCCTGGAAGGCCCTAGCCGTGCGCAAAACTTTCAAACTCTAATTACTCGAAAACGGTAGCCGCAACTGCGTAAAATATTTAAATTCGAATAACGCGTTATTTTACGTAGGAAAAGTTAAATTTTAAATGGGGCAGAGCCCTGGGGCTCCGCAAAAATCTTAAAAACGGCCTTTTTGGTGTTTTGATAGCTAATATCTCCGAAACTAAACGATAGAAAATTGGGGTTTGCGCAGGTAGAAAGAGCGGTCTTTTAGATGCTAATAGTCATCTTTCAGACATTAGGGCTGCGTAGGGCTCCGCCTCGATTTTTACCAACACCTTTGAAAGCGATCGTTTTACGCTACGGAAGACATCATTTTAATTCACCAAATACAACATTTCTAATTCTTCCATCGTCATATCTAAGGCGGAATTTTAAAAGGGTTAAATTTATATTCGCTAGAAAGCCCAAAAGAGCGCTTCTTACTGTTAATTTAAAAAAAAATTCTTTAGGCGTTGGCCCTAAACCTCTAAATAATTAGGCGAAATTTGCAAATAGGTATGTTGAGCAGCATACCGGCTTAGGGTTGAAGATAGACCCCAACATAAAGCGAACGAAAGTGTCATGAGATCTTCCAGATTCATTTAAAAAAAAGTTTTTGTAAATCGGTTCAGCGGTTCTCGAGATATTAGATTAATAAGAAAAAATTGACGGCTCGCGCACGAGTTTTGAAAATTTGACGTTTCATCTGACAGAAGGAAATTTATTATAATTAATCATTTTGATGTACCTTTGATTGCTAATATCTCCGAAACTAATAACAATAGAAATGTGGGGTTTGCGCAGATAGAAAGAGCGGTCTTTCGAAATGACAATATTCATCTTTGAGACACCAGGCTGCTTAGGGCTCCGCGCCAGGAATCCTCCTACACTTTTAAAAGCGACCGTTACGATATGAAACACAACCTTGAGAGGAATTCACGAAATACAACATATTTGAATAATTCTTCCCATCGTCATTTCTAAGACTTGGCATTTTCAAAAGGAGTTAAATTTATATTTGCTGGAAAGCCCGAAGAAGAGCGGTTCTTACTGTTCATTTTACAAAATTTTCGTTTAGAGGTTCGACCCTCAGGACTCCTAAAAATTGGGGGAATTCTAACATAGAGGTATGTTTAATGCGGCATACAAGTTTGGGGTGTTAAAGATACACCCCAACATAAATTAGTAAATTAGTTTTAACAAATTTGATTACAAAATGCATAAAATGGATTAATTATTAATTTTGCAGTTTCGTACATATTTATTTAAATTAGCGTCTTCGATCGCCTACTTGCAATTTTAAAACGTCGATTTACATTTTTACTATCACTACAAACAATTATTTATTCCTTTTAAATTATGTATTGAAAATACTCTCCAATAATGAGTAACAAGAGGTTTTCTTCTTGGACAGACGTTTTTCTTAATGAAGGTATTGTTTCTTCCGTCTTTAACCGTTATGAAACAAAAAAATGTTTAAATTCAATTCAAAGCATTATGGGTTGGAAATATGAAATTTTGAAAGGCGCAAAACACCGGGAGCTTTGCAAAAATCTTAAAAGGCGGCTTTTTGGTAATTTTGATTGCTAATATTTCCGAAATTAAGAGATTAACGGGCAGATTTGCGTAAACAGAGCGGCTTTTGAAACCTTAAAACTCGTATGCGAGGAAGCCAAGGCGACCAATTCTGTAACACTTTTAAAACAAACTTTTACGCTACGAAATAAAATATTTTATTTAGCGAAATACATTTTAATGGTTCTCATGTCTTATCTCAGACATACTCAATTTTATTTTTATAGTAGTACAAAATAACTGACTAAAGAAACAAACAACACTTCCACATAACAAAATTAACAACGAATTTTAGAGAGGTATTTACATAAACTAACCCATCGAAAAACAAACTGTACTAAAATCACAAACTAAATTTCTTTCTTTTAAACGCTCAAATTAAGGGACGTTCGAGAAGCTGATATTTACAATGTAGGGTCGGCTAAAATCTCCAAATTGTAACGCTCATCGACTGGTCATCGAAACCAGTTTAGAAAAAAAGTATTTTAGAGCTAATAATAAACAAAATGTATATGCTGTATTTGCAGCTGATTACGGCTATCTACTATCCAAGTAAAAAGTATCGTCATCTCACTTTGAAGGCCCAGGTTTTGAAAAACTCTAAATGTATTTTAATCAAACTAAAATCGGATTATAGTCAAAATATTTCTGTACGCCCATGAATAATTTTATAATTTTTAACAAGGGGTAATTCGTTACCTTAATTTTATGTTTCAGAAAACTGTGTTTTACTTATATTTTAAAAATGCTTACCTTTGTTCATTTTAATTAATTATATTATATATATGTATATGATAGATATATTCTTTTAATTAAAAATTATGTTATTGCGTTAACTGAAAAAGAGGTTTTAATCTATTTCAATTTCCTCATTTGATAAAATATTTTGCAAAAGTTGATTGGATATTGAGAGTAAAACTAAATAAATTGCTCTGTAGTATTATTAATAAAAATAATATTAATTAGAATTTTAAAATTTAAATTATGTTACGGACGCGTAAGTGAAGCGAAAAATGCAACAAAATCGCAATGCGATTTTGCCTAGAAGTTAGCCGCGAAGCGGCAAACAAGTTCACATTAAATGACAATAAATTGGTACCAACAAAAATGCTGCAAAATCGCGAAGCGATTTTGCTCAGAAAATATCCGCGAAGCGGCAAACAAGTTCGCATTGAATAACAATAAATCGATACTAACAAAATGCTGCAAAATCGCCAGAGGTTAGACGCAAAGCGGCCAACAAGTCAAATTAGATATTAATGAATCGATGCTAACAATAAAAATGCAGCAAAATCGCAAAGCGATTTTCCTAGATGTACCGGACTTTAAGAAAAATCAAAATGTCAACGAACACTGACAGATTTTGAATTTTACTAGAAGCCGAAGGTCTTAAACGCAATATCGTTTATCAAAAGCGGTAAGCAAAATCACATTGAATAACAACAAATTTATACTAACAAAAATGCTGTAAAATCGCCCAGAGGTTATCCGCGAAGCGCAAACAAATCAAATTAGATATTAATGAATCGATGCTAACAATAAAAATGCAGCAAAATCGCAAAGCGATTTTTCCTAGAAGTACCGAACTTTAAGAAAAATCAAAATGTCAAGAAATTCTGACAAATTTTGAATTTTACTAGAAGCCGAAGGTCTTAAACGCGACAGCGTTTATCAAAAAAATACCGACATATTTTGAATTTTTCTAGGAGCCGAAGGCCTTAAACGCGATAGCGTTTAGCAAAATCGCGAATGCGATTTTGCCTAGAATTACGCGAAGCGGCAAACTTCTAGTATTATATATACAATGATATTACATACGAATGACTTTATTCTTGGATTCTTATTGTATGAATCGCGAGCTTAACGCTAGTTATATACTTATAAAAAAACTTTCAACTTTTAAGCTTTTTCGAGATAGCGTCCACGTTTTTGGACTTTGACCATTCAAATTTGGTACGAAGGTGGCAAATTACGAATGACAAGTATTGAAGGGGTTCGAGGGGGACTTAGGGGGGCACTCTTTTTAGTTATTTTAATTTTTCTTGCGCGGATCGTCTTGGAGGGAGAGGAAGGGGTAGAGGATTGAATTTTGGATATGTGGTAGCTCCATTAAAGGCACACGTTTTCGTTTTTGTGCGCCGCGATAACTCTATTGGGGCCGAGATATCTGCCTCCCAAAAAACCGTTTCTGCGCAAGAAATTTTACCCCACTTTTTTCAAATGCGATTTTCAGCCATTTCCCGTACTCCGATTCAAAAATGGCATGCATCGGGACCCCAATCAAATGCTGCCCTATCAGATCCTTATTTTGTTTTTCAGAATACGGCCCTGGAAGGCCCTAGCCGTGCGCAAAATTTCAAACTCTAATTACTCGAAAACGGTAGCCGCAAGCTGCATAAAATATTTAAATTCGAATAGCACGCGTTATTTTACGTAGGAAAAGTTAAATTTTAAATGGGGCAGAGCCCCGGGGGCTCCGCAAAAAAATCTTAAAAAACAAGCTTTTTTTGGTGTTTTTTGATTGCTAATATCTCCGAAACTAAAACGATAGAAAATTGGGGTTTGCGCAGGTAGAAAGAGCGGTCTTTTTAGATGCTAATAGTCATCTTTCAGAACATTAGGGCTGCGTAGGGCTCCGCCTCGATTTTTTTACCAACACCTTTGAAAGCGATCGTTTTTACGCTACGGAAGACATCATTTTAATTCACCAAATACAACATTTCTAATTCTTCCCATCGTCATATCTAAGACTTGGAATTTTTAAAAGGGGTTAAATTTATATTCGCTAGAAAGCCCAAAAAAGAGCGCTTCTTACTGTTAATTAAAAAAAAAAAATTCTTTAGGCGTTCGGCCCTTAGAAGCCTCTAAATAATTAGGCGGAATTCCTGAAATAGGGGTATGTTCGACGCAGCATACCGGCTTAGGGGTTGAAGATAGACCCCAACATAAAGCGAACGAAAGTGTCATGAGATCTTCAGATTCATGTAAAAAAGTTTTTAAATCGGTTAAGGGTTCTCGAGATATTCGATTTTAAAGGAATTGACGGATCGCCAGTTTATGTTATCTAAATTTGACGTTGCTCCTCCCAAATTAATTATAATTATACAAAGCAATTTATTTATGCGGTTTTAATATTAAACTATTAGAATATTTAATAGAAAACGTTACTAAATATCAAATTTTTGTACATTAGTTTTAACTAATTTGATTATAAGGATTATAAAATGGATTAATCATTAATTTTTGCAGTTTCGTACATATTTATTTAAATTAGCGCCTTGATCGCCTCTTGCAATTTTAAAACGTCTATTTATATTTATTACTATGCTACAAAAATTATTTATTCCTTTAAATTATGTATTGAAAATACTCTCAATAATGAGTAACAAGAGGTTTTCTTCTTGGCAGACGTTTTTCTTAATGAAGGTATTGTTTCTTCCGTCTTTAACCGTTATGAAACAAAAAAAATGTTTAAATTCAATTCAAAGCATTATGGGTTGGAAATATGAA
The DNA here is from genome assembly GCA_036325965.1 of Sinopyrophorus schimmeli. Lineage (NCBI taxonomy): Eukaryota > Metazoa > Arthropoda > Insecta > Coleoptera > Elateridae > Sinopyrophorus > Sinopyrophorus schimmeli. Next base: position 59,078 of record JARFIZ010000204.1, read on the forward strand.
ATTTTGAAAGGCGCAAAACACCGGGAGCTTTGCAAAAATCTTAAAAGGCAGGCTTTTTCGGTAATTTTGGTTGCTAATATTTCCGAAATTAAGAGATTAACAGGCGATTTGCGTAAACAGAGCGGCTTTTGAAACCTTAAAACTCGTATGCGAGGAAGCCAAGGCGACCAATTCTGTAACACTTTTAAAACGAACTTTTACGCAACGAAATAAAATATTTTATTTAGCGAAATACAACATTTTTAATGGTTCTCATGTCTTATCTCAGACATCTCAATTTTATTTTTTATAGTAGTACAAAATAACTGACTGAAGAGGCAAACAACACTTCCACATAACAAAATTAACAACGAATTTTAGAGAGGTATTTACATAAACTAACCCATCGAAAAAACAAACTGTACTAAGATCACAAACTAAATTTCTTTCTTTTTAAACGCTCAAATTAAGGGACGTTCGAGAAGCTGATATTTAGAATGTAGGGTCGGCTAAAATCTCCCAATTCGTAACGCTCATCGGCTGGTCATCGAAACCAGTTTAGAAAAAAAAGTATTCTAGAGGTAATAATAAACAAAAATGTATATGCTGTATTTGCAGCTGATTACGGCTATCTACTATCGAAGTAAAAAGTATTGTCACCTCACTTTGCAGGCTCAGATTTTGAAAAACACTCGATGTATTTTAATCAAACTAAAATCGGATTATAGTCAAAATATTTCTGTACGCCCATAAATAATGTTATAATTTTTTAACAAGGGGGTAATTCGTTACCTTAATTTTATGAATAAAAAAACTGTGTTATTACTTATGTTTTAAAAATGCTTACCTTTGTTCATTTTAATTAATTATATTTTATATATGTATATGATAGATATATTCTTTTAATTAAAAATTATGTTATTGCGTTAATTGAAAAAAGAGTTATAAAATTGGTTTTATTCTATTTTAATTTCCTCATTTGATAAAATATTTTGCAAAAGTTGATTGGATATTGAGAGTAAAACCCAATAAATTGTTCCGTAGTATTATTAATAAAAATAATATTAATTAGAATTTTAAAAATTAAATTATGTTACAGACGCGTAAGTGAAGCAAAATGCAACAAAATCGCAATACGATTTTGCCTAGAAGTTAGTCGCGAAGCGGCAAACAAGTTACATTAAATGACAATAAATCGGTACTAACAAAAATGCAGCAAAATTGCGAAGCGATTGTGCTCAGAAGATAACCGCAAGCGGCAAACAAGTTCACATTGAATAACAATAAATTGGTACTAACAAAAATGCTGCAAAATCGCGAAGCGAATTTTGCTCTAAAGATAGACGCGAGCGGCAAACAAGTTCATATTGAATAACAATAAATTGGTACTAAAATGCTGCAAAATCGCAAACGTTTTGCCCAGAAATCATACCGAGCAAACATATCCATTGAATGAAAATGAATCGATGCTAACAATAAAAATGCAGCAAAATCGCAAAGCGATTTTGCCAAAAATACCGGACTTTACGAAGAATCAAAATGTCAACAAACATGACAAATTTTGAATTTTTCTAGGAGCCGAAGGCCTTAAACGCGATAGCGTTTAGCAAAATCGCGAATGCGATTTTGCCTAGAGATTAACCGCGAAGCGGCAAACTTCTAGTTATATACTTATAAAAACTTTCAACTTTTAAGCTTTTTCGAGATAGCGTCCACGTTTTGGACCTTGACCATTCAAATTTGGTACGAAGGTGGCAAATTACGATCGACAAGTTTTGAAGGGGTTCGAGGGGGCTTAGGGGCACTATTTTTAGTTATTTCGATTTTCCTTGCGCGGATCGTCCTGGAGGAGAGGAAGGGGTAGAAGATTGAATTTAGGATATGTGGTAGCCCCATTAAAGGCACACGTTTTCGTTTTTGTGCGCCGCGATAACTTATCGGGGCCGAGAT
>JARFIZ010000205.1:0-61534 GCA_036325965.1 Sinopyrophorus schimmeli
AATTTCTTATCTTCTTCATTAATAATGTATGTATATACTTTAGCATTTACTGTAATTAAATATTTTAAATAATTAATAGCATTCGGAACGTTAACAACTGCATTTTTTGTCATTATTTAACCAAATGTCAACACAATAAAAAAGTCAAAAAGGAGGGTTTGAACACGGACTGTTTGGAACGATATACCTAATTCTTTCTAACCATTTGAGCTACAATAACATATTAAATATTGTCCACTAAAGTTAATGACATCAAACTATTAAAACTTTAAACTTCTTTTTAACCCCCTATAAACCTCCATTAGAAATTTTTTTTATCGACTACGGTTTATAAAAGCATCATTTTATACAATTGTTATGGTTTTAATTTAAAAGTAATTTTCCAATTGGTGACACTCCATTGTCAGTTAAACACACATTATAGAAAAATTGCTGTAATAATTACTACGTTTCCACGGTCATTAAATACGGGTTCAATACGGATTTGCGATCCAACAGGTAACGTGTGTCCATAAATAGTTTTGAATACGAATTGAATACATTTACGATACAGTAATCAGCTGTTTTCGGAAAACTCATTTTTTAGGTTAATAGGTAGAACAGGTTCAAAATAAAATTGTGTTTTTTATTATACTGTGTGCTATTATTCCTTTATTTATCAATAACAATTTAATATAAAGGTGTATATATTTTAAATTATCGTTAGAAAGCGCCAGTGATCTCCAATTGAGCATACACGGGCGAATTACGGGTTTCCATGGAACTCAATACGTTGAAATCTAGATACGATCCTAAAATTTACCGTATCGTATCTGAATCTCAATCGTATTAAATACGTATTGAATCAGGTTTTCCATGAACACTTTTCATCTGAACCATAAAATTAAGGTAACGAATTAGCCCCTTGTTAAAAAATTATAAAATTATTTATGGGCGTACAGAAATATTTTGACTATAATCCGATTTTAGTTTGATTAAAATACATTTAGAGTTTTTCAAAACCTGGGCCTTCAAAGTGAGATGACGATACTTTTTACTTGGATAGTAGATAGCCGTAATCAGCTGCAAATACAGCATATACATTTTTGTTTATTATTAGCTTTAAAATACTTTTTTTTCTAAACTGGTTTCGATGACCAGTCGATGAGCGTTACGAATTTGGAGATTTTAGCCGACCCTACATTGTAAATATCAGCTTCTCAAACGTCCCTTAATTTGAGCGTTTAAAAAGAAAGAAATTTAGTTTGTGATTTTAGTACAGTTTGTTTTTTCGATGGGTTAGTTTATGTAAATACCTCTCTAAAATTTGTTGTTAATTTTGTTATGTGGAAGTGTTGTTTGCTTCTTTAGTCAGTTATTTTGTACTACTGTAAAAAATAAAATTGAGTATGTCCGAGATAAGACATGAGAACCATTAAAAATGTATTTCGCTAAATAAAATATTTTATTTCGTAGCGTAAAAAGTTTGTTTTTAAAAGTGTTACAGAATTGGTCGCCTTGGCTTCCTCGCATACGAGTTTTAAGGTTTCAAAAGCCGCTCTGTTTACGCAAATCTGCCCGTTAATCTCTTCATTTCGGAAATATTAGCAATCAAAATTACCAAAAAGCCGCCTTTTAAGATTTTTGCAAAGCTCCCGGTGTTTTGCGCCTTTCAAAATTTCATATTTCCAACCCATAATGCTTTGAATTCGAATTTAAACATTTTTTTTTGTTTCATAACGGTTAAAGACAGGAAGAAACAATACCTTCATTAAGAAAAACGTCTGTCCAAGAAGAAAACCTCTTGTTACTCCATTATTGGAGAGTATTTTCAATACATAATTTAAAAAGAATAAATAATTGTTTGTAGTGATAGTAAAAAATGTAAAACGACGTTTTAAAATTGCAAGTAAGCGATCGAAGACGCTAATTTAAATAAATATGTACGAAACTGCAAAAATTAATAATTAATCCATTTTATGCATTTTGTAATCAAATTTGTTAAAACTAATTTACTAATTTATGTTGGGGTGTATCTTTAACACCCCAAACTTGTATGCCGCATTAAACATACCTCTATGTTAGGAATTCCGCCCAATTTTTTAGGGAGTCCTGAGGGTCGAACCTCTAAACGAAAATTTTTGTAAAATGAACAGTAAGAACCGCTCTTCTTCGGGCTTTCCAGCAAATATAAATTTAACTCCTTTTGAAAATGCCAAGTCTTAGAAATGACGATGGGAAGAATTATTCAAATATGTTGTATTTCGTGAATTCCTCTCAAGGTTGTGTTTCATATCGTAACGGTCGCTTTTAAAAGTGTAGGATTCCTGGCGCCGGAGCCCTAAGCAGCCCGGTGTCCTCAAAGATGAATATTGTCATTTCGAAAGACCGCTCTTTCTATCTGCGCAAACCCCACATTTCTATTGTTATTAGTTTCGGAGATATTAGCAATCAAAGGTACATCAAAATGATTAATTATAATAAATTTCCTTCTGTCAGATGAAACGTCAAATTTTCAAAACTCGTGCGCGAGCCGTCAATTTTTTCTTATTAATCTAATATCTCGAGAACCGCTGAACCGATTTACAAAAACTTTTTTTTAAATGAATCTGGAAGATCTCATGACACTTTCGTTCGCTTTATGTTGGGGTCTATCTTCAACCCCTAAGCCGGTATGCTGCGTCGAACATACCCCTATTTCAGGAATTCCGCCTAATTATTTAGAGGCTTCTAAGGGCCGAACGCCTAAAGAATTTTTTTTAATTAACAGTAAGAAGCGCTCTTTTTTGGGCTTTCTAGCGAATATAAATTTAACCCCTTTTAAAAATTCCAAGTCTTAGATATGACGATGGGAAGAATTAGAAATGTTGTATTTGGTGAATTAAAATGATGTCTTCCGTAGCGTTAAAACGATCGCTTTCAAAGGTGTTGGTAAAAAAATCGAGGCGGAGCCCTACGCAGCCCTAATGTTCTGAAAGATGACTATTAGCATCTAAAAAGACCGCTCTTTCTACCTGCGCAAACCCCAATTTTCTATCGTTTTTAGTTTCGGAGATATTAGCAATCAAAAAACACCAAAAAAAGCCCGTTTTTTAAGATTTTTTTGCGGAGCCCCCGGGGCTCTGCCCCATTCAAAAGTTAACTTTTTCTACGTAAAATAACGCGTTCTATTCGAATTTAAATATTTTAGGCCGCTTGCAGCTACCGTTTTCGAGTAATTTGAGTTCAAAATTTTTGCGCAGGGCTAGGGCCTTCCAGGGCCGTATTCTTAAAAAATCAAAATTAAGGTGTGATAGCGCAGCTTCTGACTTGGTTTCCTCAGATCAGGCACTTTTTGAATCGGAGTACGGGAAATGGCCGAAAATTGCATTTGAAAAAAAGGGGGGGTAAAATTTGTTGCGCAGAAACGGTTCTTTGGAGGCGGATATCTCGGCCCCCCATAGAGATATCGCGGCGCACAAAAAACGAAAACGTGTGCCTTTAATGGAGCTACCACATATCCTAAATTCAATCCTCTACCCCCTTCCCTCTCCCCTCCAGGGCGATCCGCGCAAGAAAAATCGAAATAACTAAAAATAATGCCCCCCTAAGCCCCCCTCGAACCCCCTTCAAAACTTGTCGATCGTAATTTGCCACCTTCGTACCAAATTTGAAAGGTCAAGGTCCAAAAACGTGGACGCTATCGCGAAAGAGATTTTGTAATGCTTATTTTTTTATAAGTATATAATATAATAAATCAATGTAATTTTATTATATTTGTTTACATTTAACATTTAACAATCTTATTTGTTACAACAACTTAAACTGCTATAATTCTATTAAAATCAGTTTCATTAATTTTTTTAAACTAATGTAAGACTGGTTTAAAACATCAAATACATTTTTTAAATTGATAATTTTTGATTGATAAAACTTTATAAGATTTTTAGCACGACAAGAACATTGTGTTTTTCTTAAATATTACTAATTGGTTGCATCTGTTTCTAAATATTTAACACAATTTGTTATTATTAATCGTAATTGTAGTAATAAATTTTTACATTAATTTATAACGGTTAGCAATAGACAACTATTATATGCGGGAAAAAATCTTAGTATCATTCGTAAGTATGGACAAACACAAAATATTCCAAATTTTTGCGTGCAAAACCGACTTTTAGGTCAAAATTTGCAAAAAGGGTTAAATTTGCATAAAACTTGTTAAAACGTCTTAGAGAAATTATATCGAATCGTCTATATCTTTTTTTGTTTTTGAAACGCTTAAATAACGGCAGAAATAAGGTTTACTTAAAAGTCGTCCCGACGCCACCCCCGTCGTCCCCCGCGGTAAAACATGTATCACGGAATATATAAACCGACCCCCCCCCCCATTGTATCCAGAAAGCAGATGTTGCTAAGCGTCCCCGTTCGAAAACTACATGGAAAAACCATTTTTTGAAAAATTTCAAAGGGGCGTTTGAGAACACCCCGTACAGCCAAAAGTAAGCCGAAAATCGATCCCAAGTTTTTAAGTGTGGATAGTACAGAGATCAAAGGTGTGCACTGGCTAGGTGAATATTACTTCACGCCACGTTATCCATCTGGTATTAGTGAAAAGAGGTGAAAAATAGTGTCGTCAGAAAACGTCGATTGAATTAAAATATGAAACGTTTTCAATAAAAATTTATTGATAACCAACCCCTAAATAAGGCGTTTGTTACAGTTTCTTAAAAAAGACCGGATATAATCTAGTGAATTACTGATTAATGGATTCACTTATTGAAAACGAATAAAATTGTATAAAATTTATTTGAAACCGTAGGCTTAGATGTAAGTACGCGTTGGAATAAATAAAAATTCCAGGTTTCCAACGTTCCGTAAAATTCAGTTTTGATTTACGGTAACTGGGGTCATATAGGTAGGTCTCACACATGTGTGAGAAAGAATGAACTAAGAATTAATTTTTACATTTTAGTCGAAGTTTAGTCCTTTAAGAGAAACCACTGAAATCCGTGTTAACTTGGAAATAATAAAATTCGTTCCCACTGGCTAGTGTTTTGATTTCCTTATTAAACTCTTCCAACGGTACGTTCGTGTAGTTTTTTTATTTAAATATCCTTTTGGTATTCTACAAATTACAACTTTTTTATTGTTATATTATAATAAAAAAAATATATAAATTATAAGATCCAAATATTTACAAAAGCGAAAATACATTAAATTTGAACAGTGTTTGTTATCATGTTTATGACCGGTTGTAAATCCAAAAGTACCTGGCCACCAACCCTTGCCTATTCGACTGAAACTGACCAGCTTTGCTAAGAAGGTCACTAAACTCAAAGTCCAAATACATCAAGAATTTTATTCTATCAAAAATATGCGATCTAAAATACCCCTTATATGGAGACGTGCACGTAACTATTGTTTGTGGTGGTTTATAAAAGACAGCCCCATCTCCCACAAGGTAATATCTTAAGTTGAACATTGTTCCTAATGATAAATTTGAAATGTTCATTTCCACACAAAATTTTTCGAGATATAATGGGGTGTCCGACTAATAGGGTATTTTCCTAGAAGGTGTCTATTGATAATAAATAAGTACGAATACTTTAAGAAAGACCACAAAATATAAGGCCGTTGAGCCCAGAGTGCAACTTTAACATAAATTTTGCGTTATATTTCCATCTAATGTTTAACAATAAATACATATAGAAAACCCCTTTATTTTTATGTACAGCCATTGTAGTAAATTAAAAATTTTGAAATTTTACAATTGTGTTAAAAAGCCTACATTTCAATAATAATTTGCAAGTTATTCTACTTAATTAAATAAAATAAGCTAATGTTATAAAGCATCATTGAATTAATATAATTAACCTAACCAAAATAGAAAATGAAAAAAAGTATAAAATAGAATGTCGTTTAAAAAAATTATAAGTTTTTGGAATTTTATTGGAAATTTTTTTAAACTATTCTAACTGAAGTAATAAAAATAATGGCATCTACATATAAATAAAGTTATTCCTATTTCAAATAATTAGAAAAATGTAGATAGGTACAAATCAGAATGCGTACGTAGTTAGAAAATAGAATGCATTTTTAATAACGTTAAAAATAACTTAAAATTAACAAAGAGTAGATACCTGAAGGATTAGCAACGGTAAATAAGGGTGACAAAGGGTCTACGCACAACGACTTGTTATTCAAACTCGTTATAAGCGTGCTTAAAATTTTCTCATTAGAAAAATCAATTTTATCAATTTACTTACATATAACTACGTTCTCTTGTAGTCGAAGTACTTTTGGATCACTTTTTCTCATTTCCTTTAACGATTGTTTAGTGTTAAATTTAATTCGTATAAAAAAAAATGCGAGCTAAAATACCCCTTATACGGGAACGACATAAGACAGCAACCATCTTGTGCAGCGTTTTCGGAGGAATCTTTCGAGAATGTATACAAAACTGGACGTTCGCTAATTTTTTTAAAAAGAACCGTAAGAGATATCGACGTCGTCTTTGCGCCGTTAGACGCGTCTTGAATGGACGCTTCTAAAGTACCATTAGACCGAAACGCTATTTCTTATCGTACGGCTCTAAGGCGCTTTCGTATGTGCATTTTTTACGTAAAAGTTGGCGTCGTTTCTGCTAAAAAATGCGCTACCGACGTAACCGAAAGCGTCGCGACGACGGGAATTTTGGTATCGAATTTGAAATCTTAAGCGCTTTTCGGGACGATAAAGCAAAAGTCTATAAGGGCACGCGTTCGAAAGTTAGAAAAGATTTTTATTTTCCAAAAAAAATCTCTCAGAATTTTTGCGCTTTTGTGGAGGCGCCGGGGACGCTCCGACGTCGTTTTGACTTGCAGGACTTTCGTTGGGCAGACATCAGATTGATCGCCATTGGGGGTCTCGTCGCTCCCGGATGTTTCCCAGGACCCGTTATAGAACTCCAAAGGACGTTTTTTTGTTGGTACGACGCCCCGACGGAGTAAAAAAATTGTAGTTTTGGAACGAATAGGAATATCGAAACGCGGTTTTCGGTAACGGAAAGGCCGTGCAAGCGCACAAATTTTGTTATCGGAGTGCGACGTCGTATTTCGAAAATCGTGTTTTGCCAAAAAGGCCGATTTAGAGAATCCCGTGGGCAAAATGGACGCCGCCAAAAAGCGTCGATTCTTTTTCCGAAACTTTTCAGAAAATTTGAAGAAAATTTAACACGCCGTTTTCGAATTATCGGGAAAAGACAGGTTTACGACGAACCTTTTTTTAGAGGTTTAAATAGGGCTATTTTATAAGCCATTTTTATGTATATTGTTATTATGACCATGAGGTTAGTTTTATTTAAAAATCTTGGTAAATTCTTGAACACAATTGTTTACATTTTGATTTTGGATTCAAACTTTCCTTTTAGGCTTAATGATGACAAAAAGCATAACAAATGGTTTATAAAATATCCTTGTATGTTAAAAATTGTAAGTTCGTTTTATTTACCTCTTTTATGTATATGTTTTTCAATGAGAATCTCATCAAATAATAAATTTAAATCTGCCGCTGATTATATGTAGTTCATTTGCACTGCCAATTGCGGCGCGGTAGTCGCAATTTTGTTCCCCTTTTTTTACCGTTGATCGGAACATCTTACTCTGTTTAATCTATGGTATCATTGAAACAACCATGAATTTGGTATATTAAAACGTCAAACAATAACTAATTGGTTAAAAGTGCATGAATTGAAAGTATAAAAGTGAATAGTTCTTTAATAATGGATGTAGTGAGTAATAGTTTTATGCCAGGAGATCCATGTTTGATTGATCATATTGTTTATGAATTAAAATCACAAGGCATTTTTGATACCTTCCGAAAAGAATGCATAGCAGATGTAGACACAAAACCTGCTTATCAAAATTTAAGGCAAAGAGTAGAAGGTAGTGTCAGTGGATTTCTGAAAACTCAGAAGTGGAGAAAAGATATGAATAAAAATCATGTTCGAGAAATGTTGAGAAAAAATATCTCTGAGTATGTTTTTGCTTTTTGGTTATGTACTTGTTTTATTTATTTTTATTCTGCAGGTCTGGCTTTCTTGAAACGGGAGTTGAAAGAATTGTGGATCAAGTAGTAAATCCAAAAATTAATTCAATCTTTCTACCTCAAGTTGAAAAAATTATTTATAAAGTTTTGGGCATACAGAAACCAGCAAATTTTGATGATTTATTAACACCAACTATAGAAACTAATAACTCAAATATTAGTAATAGTAATAATGAAGATTTAGTTAATAATGCCTTATTACCTCATGATTTAGAAGCAGTATCTCCAGACTCGGAAACTCATGAAAAAAAATTAAATATTAGCAATGAGTCTCAAAAGTTAGAGGATAGTAAGATGGAAGAAGATGAGTCTCCACCATTTGAACCTCTTGATGAACCTATTTCATTGGGTGCCAATGAAGAAAATTCAATAGATTCAAATTTATCTGGTTTTTCAGGTATGTTAGTAATGAGATATAAAACAAAATATGCAAGGTAATATTTATAATAAAGAATACAACAGTACTTAAATTATGGTAGGATCAACTTTTTATATTTTAATATATTTAATATAGCTCTCATATCTTCCACATTGCCTTTCAACCATATTATGTAATTATTTATATGTGCATTTAGTTTCCCAATAAAATAGTTTTTGGGTCAGATAGGAGGACCACCATTAAAAATTAATTATTTTGTTAGTTTAATAGATTTCAAATTAATAGTGGAAAAAAAATTCAACACTTAATTTTGTTGTTTTAGAACTAAATCAGCCAAGAGAGTTTTTAATGTTCTTTAAATATGTCTATCCTATATCTATTATTCTAGGAAGATATATTTCAAGTACATTGAAAATATTGAAAACTGGGAAAAAAGTGTATTTTTTTACATGAATGGTTCTCACAGTGAATATTATTTTATTTGAAATCTATTAACAAGAAACTAACAACATTTTTACTTTTAATGATGGTGCTACTATAGTAAGTCTGGTCTAGTTTTTGTATTAATAAAAAAAAATTAAACTTATAAATGTTGCGTTGGAGCAGATTATTACAATACATATATTTTTATATGTAGTTAATTGTTGTAATTGAGTGTATTTAAACTATTTAGTTATGCCGAAAAATTACTTATTAACTATAGCTTAGTTTAAATTTGACTTTTTCTACAAATGTATTTTTGTTATCATAGTAATAACTTTAACAATTTTACGGGTACTATGTATTGCATATATTAACACATTTGAACCACCGACTTTTAGTAATGTGTTTTTTATTACTTAGGTCTTGTAAGCCATGAATCGAATCACAGTGTAGATACATCAGCTAAAGAAACATTTACAAATATGTCGATTCAGAATTCTCCTCACATATCGAAACAAAGTTCAGATGATCATTTTTCGAATTCAATGGGCGACGATACGGAGTTAAAAATGGATATTAGTGAAGATTCAAATTATTCTATGTCCAATTCTAAAATATGCGATTCGACAGATGCTACTCAAGATGTGCCATCTACTTTTGAAAATAAAATACAAAATATACTAATATCAGAAAGTAAAGATAGTTTTGTAAAGCTTGAAGAGAAGATTAAGATGGACGACAAAAACAATGATAAACATCACAGTTATCACAAGCACAGATCAAGACACGATAGTAGAACAGACAGCAAGGATAAAGATAAGAAATCCGACAGAGATAAAAAAGACCATAGAGATAAAAGTACTTCTTCAAAAGATAGAGATAAAAAAGACCGAGACAGGAAAGATAGCAGAAGCAAGAGTGGTAAAAACGACAAAGAAAAACAAGATAGAGACAAAAATAAAAATTCTAATAAGCACAGCTCTAGGGACGACAAAGAAAAAAACTATTTGAAAAAAAGAAGTTCATCAGAGAGCAAATTAAAAGAATCAACAAACAATAAAGAATCTAAAAGTGTCGCAGAAATTCAGGAAGAAAGAAGCCAATCAAAAGATTTTAAGGATAAAGAAAAAAACGAAAGCACCAAAAATAAGGATGATTCAAAATCCAAAACTGAAGGAAGATCGCATAGTTCCAACAGCAGAAGTAGGAGCGATTCTAAAAGTCATGGAAAACATAATGGAAAAAGCAAAAGCAGTTCATCTGACATGTCAAAGAAAAAAGATGACAAACCGAATAAAAAGGATGATAAATATGGTTCATCTAAAGAAAAGCAGTCGTCTACTAGTAAAAAAGACGAAAAGAATGGTAAAGAACGAAAGGACGGCAAACGTTCGAATAAAAAAGATGTGAAGGACGATCACTATAGTATAAACGGAAAACGCTTCAATCGTAGATCCACAGATAGAGATTCAAGCGATGGTCATTCGGGTACTCATAGTTCTTCTAGTTCTTCGTTTACTGATTTATCATTAGCATCACAACTTCAGCAATCTAGTCAAGCTACATCAGCAGTAAATTCAAATTCGGCATCTGGAGAGTCGGGTAATTCTGACGAAGTCGAGGGCACAGAATCTTATTCATATGAAAAAACAGCCTCTGAAAATGACGTAGATAATTCTACTGTAGTTACAACAATACAAATTCCTCAAGTAAAAATAATTAAACCTAAATTTGCTTCAAACATTTACGAAGCCCGGAGATTGATGAAAATTAGAAGAAAACTGGGAAAACTTGAAAAATCAACCAAAATGGAATTGTTGGATGATAACCTTATAAATAGTAATTTCATACAGGATGTGAATTTGCAAGATTATAAAGTTTCTGAAGAACAAAATACTGATGAAATTGAAGGCAGTGAAAGAATAAGTAACGATTCATTTATAAATCTTCGTACCCAAGAAGATAATATTCACCATGAAAATAAAGAAAATATAAAAATTAAATCGAAAAATGCAGTAAGATCTCAAAGCAAAACACAATATCAACAAAACGATGAAGTTGATATAAGTGAATTAGATTTAGAATTATCACAAAATGCAGTGGTTAGCAAAGAAAGTTGGGATAGAATCGAAGCTCGATTAAATTCTGAAACTGCTCAAAGTGATGCAAGTATGTGGGAAAAAATAAACGATTCTGAGCTAGAAAACGTATCTAATTCATCAATTAGAGATGTCGAATCTTGCGAGGGATTACCAAAGGAATTGTTTCAGGAAACTAAAAAAAAAATGGACATATTATTTAATGTAATTAATAATTTACAAGATGAAATAGAGAGAAAGCGACAATTATTGAAATTACCTCCCATTAGAGAGAACAAAAATACTAAATCTTCCAATGTTTGTGATACATTACGAAAATTGCCAAAAGTACCTGTTGTTGATTGTATAATTGACAATGAAATTTATATATCACCTACCAAAGGAATAAAACGCCTTGCTTCAGAGAGTATGGAGCTTCATAACAACAATAATAAAACACATAACCAATTTAAACAAAGTGAGTATAAATTAAATGTTAATTGCTTTGGATTATTTATTATAAAAATAGTAATATTAGAATATTTACATCAATATTATAGTTTACTTAGTACCAATTAATCAAAACACTACAACTCATTCACTGAGAACGATGATTTTTTTCATTTTGTTTAAATCTCAGACTTTTTCATTTTTTAAATTAAAATAATTATGACTGCTGTAGCGTTTTGAAAAATACCACAGCAAAAAAGATTATCTATAATTAATTGATGCTAAAAGCTATAAGATTTTATTTATCATTATTAAAATGTAAAATATTAAGTAACTTCTATTTTTTTAGTCTAACTTATTTAACTAACAATTCTCAAGTAGATAGGTATTGCTTTTTGTAGAATAATTTTAATTTGCTTAATTTTTTTATTTTTCAGTTGTAGCTAATTACATATACAGTAGCGCCCAAAAGTGAGTGCCTAAATGATTTTTCGGGAAGAACTTTTTAAAATATGGGCCATTTTACTTCATTTTTGAGTATGTTATACAGTTTTGGATGAGAAAAAAAATTATTATGTTTAAAACGTGATAAACAAAAATTTACGGTAGTTAAACGAGCTCAGACTCATTTGTGTAAAAAACGCATTTTTCAGAACAGACCACTAAGAACGATTTAATGAAAAATAACTTTATAACAATACACTAAAACAATTTTATAATCATAAAAATGCCTAATACTTAGTTGGGAAACCACGAGATTTTATAACTGCCTGACAGCGAGATGGCATTGAATCAATAAGATTTTCAAAGACTGAATCAGGCATTGAATTGCATTCCTTGTCCAATTCGGCAAATTTTTCATCTTTATTCTTAATATTTTTGTTTCGAAAACGTCTTGCCAGCTCTTCCCACAAGTGTTCTATCGGGTTGAGGTCGGGAGATTGACTGGGCCACTGAAGAATCCTGATTTGTTGCTGCTGCAATGAAGTCTTGACAATCGAGGAGGTGTGCTTAGGATCGTTATCCTGTTGTAGAATCCATCTAGGAGGCATATTTGTATGGGCCCATGGTAAGACGACATTAGTCAGCATATCTTTGTAACTTTGTCCAGTCATTATTCCGTTAATTTTAATGATGAGGCCCATGCCATTACGAGAGAAGGCTCCATAAACCATAACTGATCCACCTCTATGTTTTACTGTCGGTTTTATGTACTTTGAATTGTATCTTTCTCCAGGAGGACGTCTTATGTATTGTATTCCGTCGCTTCCAAATAGATTGAACTTAGATTCGTCTGTGAAAAGTACTTGACTCCACTCGGCTGCTGTCCAATGCAAGTGCCGCTTTGCAAAATCCACGCGAGCCTTTCGATTCTTGAGTTTGATGAAAGGTTTTTTAGCTGGACGTCTGCCATTCAAACCAGCATCACTCAATCTTCTGGAAACTGTCATTCGACTAATATTTAGACCTTCACTTTGATTGAATTCTGCTGCCAGATCCACAGCTGAGAGAGTCGGATCCGCTTTGGAGCGACAAACAATGCGTGTATCAAGCCGGGAAGAAGTAACACGTGGTCTACCAGTTCTTTTATCATTCTCAACAGAATTTCTCTGATCAAACCTTTGAATAATCCTTGAGACAGTACGAGCTGGCATCTTTAGAATCCATGAAATGGCAGCTGCCTTCATGCCAGAGTTTTTCACATCTATAATTGCTTTCCGAATGGCTGGAGAAGTTTCAACCCTTGGCATTGTTAAAACTTGGTCAATTGTTACTGAACACAAAAAAATAACCCAAATATTCAAGAAAAAACCAATAATGTGACGGCGCGGAATATGTAAAAAATGACTATTGCAGTAGAAATGGAACAAAACCTAAAATACCGTATCTGCGCAACAGTTAACTATTAATAATATTTTCCAACATCAAACTGTACAATATACTGAAATTTGAAGTAAATTGGCCGAAATTGCAAAAAGTTATGCGTGAAAAACGGTTTCGGCACTCACTTTTGGGCGCTACTGTAACTATTTTTTAGATTCGGATTAATAACTAACAATAACAGCTGCTATTAACTTTATTTTGCACGACATATTTGAGTAAATAAACTACTTATTACTAGCTTTATATTAAAATATCTTTGGAAGGTAATTGTTCTAATTGTCATTAGACGGATGACAATTAATTAAATAACTTTGTTTCTTTAATTTGTATTTAAATACAGAAAACCATTAGCATTTTTATAATCAGTTTATCAGAATGTATGCTTATTTTTTCTATTAAACTAATTTATAATTTGAAATTAAGTATTGAATATGGTGAAATAATATGGTGTGATAAATTTATGGAATAAACATGTTATATTTTCTAAATTAAATTAATCAAATTGATTAATAGTGAACTTTGTTTAGAAAAATAAATAAGTGACATCTGAGAAAATCTATGTGGAGTAGATACATAGGTGTAATTTTTTTAATGTTTTAATATTGTAGAAGATAAAATTGTTAATTTCAAATTTTCTCTGCTAATAATTTTATGTAATTGATAATATCACATCCAAGTTTTATTTTGATTAATTTATACAATAGATTGATTTATTTTAAAAATGAATAAGACACATGGAGATCTAAAATCACTATCTTGTAAGTCATGATAGGTACTATCTTTAATGCTGAAGAATCTATTTTCTGCCATGCTTCTTGGTTGAATATATTTTTATTGTATTAAATAATTAATACATGAATATGGTGATTTTTTTTAATGTAATTAATTCTAACATTTACTTTGCAGATTCTTTGGTGAAAACCATTAATCATGTAGCTAATAAAGTGGATGAATTAGTTAAAAATTCTACTCAAAAACTAAAGAAACCTAAGTTGATGGACAGTAGTGGTAATATAATTACCCTATATATTCTATTTCTATTTTATAGTAAAATGATTTTAGTAAGCCATTTGGATAGTTTTAGTTTGCCTCTTAGCCCTGCTGATAGTGATAAATCTTTTAATACAACTGATGACAAAAAGACTGAGAAACTGCTCGATTCAAAAAGTAAAAAGATTAGAGGTAAGTTATATTGATGTTTGTAATACAATTGTTTAATTTTAATGTTTAGCTATCAACAATTCTCGTAACCAGCGATATTCTAGTGATGATTTATATAAACCTCGTTTACAATTTACAAGCACAAGACGTAGAGGTACTCGAAATCCAGATGTCAATTGATATCTCAAATCAAAATATTTACGGTGTAATTGTTTTAAGATTTTATGTGTATTAATTTATACAAATGTAATAAAAAAAATATTATAGTTCAATATTTTTATATTTTACAAAAACATTATTTATATTTTATTTTAAGTAATGTGCTATTCTCATACTGTAATACTATTTAAGTTTAATGTATATTTGTTAATGTTAGGCCTAAATAGTATAACTAAGATTAGCTGCAATGTCTAGACTAGAATGTAAGTTTTTTTATACCGAATACAAAATTAACAAAATTTAAAATGATGTTTTGCAATTAAACACAAATATTACCTTTTTCGTTTTAACTGAATTAAGCTGATTACACCCAATAGAATTATCCATACTATTTCAACTCCTACACCATTAATGACCTCCAAATGTACCAAGCTCCAGCCTTTTTTAATTACGTTTCGCAACGAAGTAATTGGAGTAGTAAATGGTAATAATTTAGCAATCCATCGAAGACCTACAGGCATTCCTTCTAAAGGCCATATTAAGCCTGTAAAAATATTGTAATGTCTATTTACTGTTTGTTGATAATTTAAGTATTCGATTTTTAGAAAAATATATTTTACTTACCGCAAGTAAGTATCATTGGATAAAAGCTACCTGATGTGACAATATTTGCCATAGAATGACTATTATTTACAACTGATACAAAAAAACCTGTAAAAAAGTGTTGATTATTATTTAATGATTGTATGGGATGCTTACCAAATGCCATGCCACATCCACCTTGCAACAATATTATTACTATGATAGTTGCAAAATTTCCAATAAACTCAGTTTGATATATGGCAAATGTAACAATTAAGATTATTCCAGTTTGTATTACAATTAGTAAGAACTGAGTTACAAAATGAGTTAGTAAAATCTCCAAAGAAGATACACCCGCGACAATTGAACGATCCCATACTCCTAATCTGTCCGTAATAATAATGGATAAAGTGTTTGTTGCTCCCATAAAAAACATAATCTTACCAAAGAAGTATTTAATAAAACATGTTAACTATTTATTTTTACATAAATACTTACGTTAATAAGACTCCTGGAGTCATGAAAACTCTGAACGTTTCAGATGAATGCCCGTACACCGATTCCTCAAAAGTTATGGGCAGATTTCCAAGTTTAGCCAGTAAGTTGCAATCTTTAAAAACACTTTTTTGAAAATTTATTATTATATCGATTAATTTATATTTTATCGTTGTTCCAATTTGTCGATCTAAAAAATACTTTATTAATTATTTTAATTTATATGGGAAAAAAGTAAAATATGTACTCGACATGTCCAACCATACTTCTATTTGCGTATCGTTTATATACTTTCGTGGAATAAGACGTCCTTTTGATAGTTTTTCTTCCAATACTTTAGAAAATAACTTTGGAAAGTATAAAGCTCCTACAACATTTTCGTGTACTATATCCTGTTTAGCAGTCTTTAAATCGTGATATTGAATCTAATGAATAAAGTTCAATATCAATGAAATTAATACCATTTCTAATTGTAAACGTTTACTAACCGGCTTAATCATCGGATCATCCAGAAATTACAAAAATCGGCAACTTAGTTGTTGAAAAGCGCATTCGTTATCGTTGTAAGGCAACACCGACATTGCCTTATTGTTAGAATAATTCAAACAATTTTCCTCGTTAATGGTAGCAATTTTTATGGCTTTAACATCATTACCGATGGCTAAGAAAAAAGCTAACATTTCAAAAATTAGGAACATCAGCATAAAAGAAATTCCACTAAAGAATGAAAAAGTAATATATTACGATTAAAGATAAGTTTTCTTTTTACCTTGGGTTTCTAATCAGTTGCATCCAATTTTTTCCAAATAATGCTTTAACTCGGTGTTTGTTTAAATTAAGATTATTAGCAGACGTTTTCTTTTTATAATGTTTATCGGAACTTGTAAGTATCTGAAAATTTTATTTAGCATTGATCATCTCCTTTTCTATAAACTCACATCTTTTGAACCATTGAAATCGGTCATAGCAATGTCGTTATTAGATACACTGGAATGCATTGAAGACATATCAGAATGATGGATATCGTTGTCATTTTGATAATCTTGCAATCGCCCTTCCGTTTGCAACTGACTGAGACTGAGAAATACTTCTTCTAAAGATACTCAGATACTCAGATACTCAGTAAGTTGTCAGGAGATTCCTCTGCTAATAATCTGCCTTGTCTTAACAAACCAATCTAAACAAAAAAATTATTAACATCTTATAACAATATTCAGAGAAAAATTATAAATTTTAATTTATAGAAGTTTAACATTTTCAAAATGAATGTGCATTTTTTATAACACATGTGGGCAACAACCGGCCCTCTACTTATCTTAACCAGGCCCTCTCTATCTATAAGTTTTTAAATTAATTACAAATATCGTACAGTTTAACTTAATTTACAAATATAGTTTTAACTATTTCTGATTTTTATAAAATTATAAAAAAGTGACGCGAAATCAATAAACAAGGCATTAGCATAACATTTAAGGTTTTGTGGATGTAAAACTTTAGACCAAAGCATTTAAGATTAACTTAACATACATTTGTTTAACAATTTGCCCTTTTCTAGACGATAGATAATTTCCCCCAGTTTACAAAGGTTGCCCGTTGGTTTATAGTACATCAACGCAGTTAAAACGAATTTCAAGGGACCCACAAAGTTCGTTATATCAAAGTTCGTTATATCGAAATTCTTTATTATAAAGCATAACATTAACAATTTTCTGTTTAAGATACTAGAATTATCAATCAAACCCACAAATTCGTTGTCGTTATATTAAAATTCCAATATAACGCGAAATGTAAAAACAATTAATAAAACAATAGAAAACAACAATAATAAACATGAATATACAAATAGAATATAATCTAAAAAACTCCGTAATTTTATTTGTATCAGGTGACTGTACGGTTTATCGTTTCCAGATTTAAGAACGAGAATACACGTCGCAAGGTCATGGCTTTGAATAATTGATAATTGAAGTGTTAAGTTTGATTCTTTAAGATAAAAATCAAAAATTGTGTAGAAACACATTATGTAAATTATATAACATACCTACAGTACTTACTTTTTAACAAAATTATTAGACTTTGGTCAAGAAAACTTCGTTATATCGAGGGGACCAAAACCCATTAAAATTTTCGTTATAAAGCGAGATTTTCAAGGGACCGGCGGTTTCTTTCTTTATATCGAGATTTTCGTTATATCGAACTTCGTTATAACGCGAGTTGACTGTATTTTCATTGAGAGAAATTTGTAATGAGACCTAAGTGAAAAATTAATTAACTTTATTACTAAATAAATTATAATTAATTTTTGTTAGAAATAGTTTCTTTTGTACATACAGAGGTACCATGTGTGGAATTTTTCCAGTGGTGGTAAGACCTCACGAGCGGTCTCCTACTCTGAATTATTAATTAATAAATATAACTCTGAGCTGATAACACATTATATTAGCCATCCTTCCTATTTTCCATTGCAATTATTAAATAGTCTAACAGGTTAAGGACTCAGCACGCTTAGGACGTGTTTTCTTATCTCGAAGGGATTAGAAAAGGATCGGCTTAGTGTAGTGCAATAAATTGTGCTTAAAGTTTAAAAAAAGGGCTTGGTGCCTTTTATATTTAGAAAAATCTAATAGATTGGTAAGTTTTGATTTTAATATCTATTTGAGAAGTGCAATTTGAATGCAAACCATGTGTGGAATTTTTCCAGTGGTGGTAAGACCTCACGAGCGGTCTCCTACTCTGAATTATTAATTAATAAATATAACTCTGAGCTGATAACACATTATATTAGCCATCCTTCCTATTTTCCATTGCAATTATTAAATAGTCTAACAGGTTAAGGACTCAGCACGCTTAGGACGTGTTTTCTTATCTCGAAAGGGATTAGAAAAAGGATCGGCTTAGTGTAGTGCAATAAATTGTGCTTAAAAAGTTTAAAAAAAAAAAGGGCTTGGTGCCTTTTATATTTAGAAAAAAATCTAATAGATTGGTAAGTTTTGATTTTAATATCTATTTGGAGAAGTGCAATTTGAATGCAAAACTATGTGTTGTGACCAATTAAAATTGCTACCCACTATTTTAATTACAGTCACTGTTCGTCAAAATCGATTGATTACTAATAAGAAATCTAATCTTTGCGTTTTTACAATTCTATATTTTTCAAATAAATTATCAATTGCTTTTGTTTTTTAAACAACCCTACTATCTTTTTTTCCCGCACAGCCTACCATGACGTCGAGTTCATTTTACGGCGTCAAATCATAACCTTAAACATACAATACTGACATAAGTCAACCTTGTCTTTGACATCGTCACATCTTAACCTTAAACACACAATACTGACATAAGTCAACCTTATCTTTCCTAACATCCTCCCACCTGAGACCTCAGTTACAACACTAACTGATGTCTCATTTAAAACAAACAAGAATAACACTAATTAATATTAAATGCAAATCTATCTGGATTTTTCCACTCGCGTCCATAACGCGACATTCCCTTCTGCGTGGTTGTTGTTTCTTGCACCGGATCTTCAACAGCGTCTTGTTGTACTCTTACATTGGATAACATGTCCTCGGGACTAGAACGAATCTCTGCAGTTGTACCTAAACATTCTAGTGGGTATACACGCTGGATTGGACGTAGCATTTGTCCATTTTTTGTTTGGACCCGTACTAAACGTGTCTTGTTATCTTTTCCAGGTAACAACTCAATCACCTTTCCCATTGGCCAATCCATTCTTTTCAAATTGTCATCTCCGATCAACACAATTTCATTCAGAACCACTTGACGCGAATTCTTTGTCTTCACTACCTGACGTAACTGCCCCAAATATTCATTTCGAAACCTCAGTCTTAAGTTCTCTCGTAGTTTTTGCAAATATCGAAACCGCCTGTTTAACATTAAATTATCCGCTAAGTCACAGTCTGGAACACCACTCATAAACAGCTCTCGAAGAAACATGGCAGGTGTGAGAGGAACTAAGTCCGTAGATTCATTGGAAACGTATGTCAATGGACGTGAATTGATTACTGCCTCACAGTCACATAGTAATGTGTAAAGCTCTTCACCTCCGAGACGAGCACGACCCAACACCTTTCGTAACAATTGTTTGACCATACCTATCAGCCTCTCCCACCAACCTCCCACCATGGAGCTGAAGGGGATTAAAACGCCAACATATACGTTGATCAGCACTATACTTTTTAATTTTTTCCCAATCAAGTTGCCGAAATATGTTTTCTGTCCCAACAAAATTTGTTCCATTATCAGAATAAATAGTTCGCGGTCTACCCCGTCTTGCAACAAATCTTCTCAAAACCTGAATGAAACCAACAGTAGACAGAGTTGTTACAATCTCCAGATGCACAGCTCTGTAGTTAGCGCAAGTAAACAAACAAATCCAAGCTTTCTTATAATTTCGTAAGTATAATGGACCAGCCATGTCAACCCCCGTTACTTCAAAACAAGCAGCTTGTCGAATTCTATCGATGGGTAATGCACACGTACTGACTTTCAAGTTTCTACCATTATGTCGCTTACATATGGTACACGTGGAAATAACACTTCTGATTATGCGGCGTCCTCCCAGAATCCAAAATCTTTCGCGTAGTATAGTTTGCAGACTTTGAATTCCCACATGACTGAACTGTTTGTGAGTGTCATAAATTAATCTTTTCACAACAAGATGCTCTCCTGGCAACACATAAGGAAACCGAAAAGTTTCTATGTCATCTCTTTGACAGACTTTTGTTTCTAGACGTACAATACCATCTTCGTCTCGGACCGTCTTCAAGGTAACTAAACGTTTATCCCTTTCAGCGAAGGATTCTTGTTGAACTACCTGAATTAATTTTTTCTCCGCGTATTCAACTTCTTCTGCAGTCAATTCACCCTGTCTAAGATTGCCCCTGTTCTTACAATTGAAAAAAAATCTATAAATCCAACCAATTAGATGTACGTTTGCCTGGTATCTTGAAAAATATTTATATAGACAACTATTATCTTTTACATTTAACATAATCGCAACGACTTTCTTCTTGCGCTCTCGATCAACTTCCGCGTTATCGCAGTTGAATTCACTATTAGGCCAATTTTTGGGAGATTGGTACAACCAACTGGGTCCCTCCCACCATCTTGATTCAACTAATTGTTTAGGAGAGCAGCCTCTTGATGGAAGGTCTGCTGGATTTTGATCCCCAGGTACGTGCTTCCAACAATCGCTTCCTGTAAGAGTTCTTATCTCGTCGACTCTATTGCCCACAAAAACTGCCCAATCTTCGGAATTTCTAATCCAACTAAGTACCGTCGTCGAATCTGACCAATAAAAAATTTGTGCTACATTACCCAGCTCTTCTAGTATTTTTGAACCCAGACGAGCACCTATAGTGGCCGCCATCAATTCAAGTCTCGGTATAGACATCTTCTTTATTGGAGCGATTCTGGATTTGCTTTGTATCAATTGTACTTTTACATTGGTTTCATTTTCTACCCTGAGAAAGATAGCTACGGCGTAGGCTAATTTGCTAGCGTCGCAAAATACATGTAACGAAAGGTTTTGTTCCTTATCTTGTTCAACATTTACCCAGCGTGGAATTTCAATTTTCTCTAGAAACAATAACTCTTCTCTCCATTTCTCAAATGTCCTCTGACTTTCTTCGTTGACTGATTCATCCCAACCAATCTTTTCTTCCCACATTCCTTGCAGCAATAACTTGGGTAAGAGTGTAGTAGGACTAGTAAAGCCAATTGGATCAAATACTTGTTGCGCAAATGACAGTACGACTCTTTTAGTTATATTCTCGGTGTCACGCGCTGGTAGACTGCTGAGAAAAATTTGTCAGTTATTTTATTCCATTTAAGACCTAAAAGTGGAACGACATCATTCTCTTTATTAATTCTTCCGGTATACTCCCACCCTCTCAGTTTAAAATTGGCTTCAGACATTACTTCACTGGCTTCGACAATAAAATCTTCTGCGATTTTCACATCGGGTACACTTGTTACACAGTTATCCACATAAAATCCTTTTAATAACAATTCAACCGTTTTTATGGAATACCGTGAAGTCTCTTTTTCCAGTAATCTATGGATTTTCTTAGATGATGCTCTATCGTCGCCCCAAAAGAAATGGACTAGCATTTATACCAAAACTACTCTTTTGTGTCGATAAACCTCCATCTTTCCTTCAACATTTTCCATAGAAAACGAAGAAAGTCTCTATCTTTGGATTCAGACCTATTTGAAGAAATGCCTTTTCAATGTCTGAAGTAATTCCAATTCTATTCTGTCTGAATCGTAATAAGATCGCTGGTATTTGTTCGATTACATTGGCCCCTTCTCTAAACAATCGTTGAGAGATGGTTTTCCCTTTCTCTTGCCGATGCGTCAAATACTGGTCTGATTTTTGTTGTTGCACTAGACAGTTTTATTACCGGACGATGCGGCAGATAGTGAGCTAGCTTGTCAACTTCGTTACTAGGAACCTTTTCTATTATACCTTCAGACAACCATTCTAAAAACACTTTGTCATACTCGTCCCAAAGTTTAGATTTATACAATTTATTCTCTGTAGATTCCAATCTTTTAAAGCCATTGCGTAATTAGAAGGTAACTCGGGGTGTCTATCTATCCATGGTAATCTGACTTCGTACCTACCCTCTTCTGTAAAAGTAACAGTCTCATCAAAAGTTGTTTTGCTGCTGTTTCAAGCTCTATTCTAGATCTTCTTTCTCCTGGATCGGTAATTCCCAAAACGTCCAATTGCCATAAGGCTGTGATGGATACATCTTTATTCAACATGTTGCTCACAATCATGGTGGTACTTTGAGATCTTGCTTTACCTGGCACTTTTCCCATTAGTACCCACCCAAGAAGTGTTTCCATCGCCGTTAAACCACAAGGCAGTTCTTGTTTCTTTCCAGTAAAAAATTTCCGGCTATATCTGATCCGATTAATAAAGAAATCGGTTGAGGACCCTTTGTATCAGACAAATAAATATTAGATTCTTGCAATTCTTTTATCCAGACCCCAGAATGAACTGCTGGAATGTAGCTACAAATGCTCGGTTGATCTAAAGCATCAAACTTACAAGCGTAGTTACCATCTAAGCTTACCAGTCTTACTTGTAACACACATGTTGCTGTTCAGCGGTATTACTGCCACCGAACAATGTATGCACTATAGTTTCTGTTCGTTTGGGTTTATAGTGCAATTCTTGAGCCACGTCTCTTAAAACGTACGACCTTTGTGAGCCAGTGTCAATAATCGCACGCACTTCTCTTTCACTGTCTTCACTTCGAATCTTTACGAATAATGTCTGTAGAAACACCCGTGTGTCCGTACAATTTGTTAAACCGGCTTCCATTAAAGGATCTCTCTGGTTTTCACTCGGCTTTACTGTTTCTACCAATTTATTACTTTCGGCATTCTTTTTTTTATTCAACTTTGAACACAATACTACAATGTGACGTCCGTCACATACTGCACACCTCAACCGTTCGCGACATTTCCAACTCGAATGTCCCCTTTTAGCACATTTAAAACAAGCTTTTTTCTTCATAAGAATATTTCTCTTCTCTACAAAAGGGATGTCTTGTGCTTTAACACATTTTTCCGCAGCATGACTACCTTCACAAAAAACACAATCCAAAACAGCGTTCTGATTCATTAATCCAGCAGCTGTAGGCACGCCACGTTCAAACGTCTTCTGTTTTCCTTTTCGTAACTTGCTGTCATTACCATTTAAATGGAACCCTTCTATCGCAAGTGAAATTCGTTCGGCTCCTTCTACTTCGGATTTTAAGAACAGCATAAGTCGCTCTAATCTACTTGAAATAGTAGCATCAGGCTTGTCAGAAAATTCGGTTGATCTATGCCACGCACGTAAAAGATCTTCTGGTAAACACGACTCAACTAGCGGGTAAAGCATAGCTGAACACGTATCCGTTCTTACTCCAAGAGTCTCCAATGCTCTTAACTGGGTTTCTATCTTGTCATATAGAGTAGATATTACACAGCTAGCTTGATTTGAACTAGAGTTGGTTAACACTAACTTTAACAGTTCCCTTACATACACTTCAACAAGCAGATCATTTCTTCCAAATCTTGATTTTAAGCAGTCGATCGCCTTATTGTAATTTTCTGATGTACACGGAAGCTCTCAACCAAATCTCTGGCCCTCGTTTTAGGAGTAGTAGCTTAATAATAAATATTGGAAAATTTTTCTTCTGGTGCTAGATCAGCAGCTTCGTGAATTTTCCTAAATTGGCTCCAAAAGGTAACCACTCTCGCACGTCACCATTAAATTTTATCAATTCAATCTGTGGAAGTTTAAATCTTCGTTGATTTGCAACTGAAGAGGCACTTTGTCCTACAACATTGCCACCTTCTCGTGATAAACGATCACTTTCTTCACAACGAAAATCGTAAGCGGGTATATTCAATGTGATAATCATCACACGTGGTCCTTTCAGTTACCAATTCTTCTTCGGTTGCATCTTCATTAATCATTTGCTCGAATATTTGATCATCAAGAGCCTTTAATTCATCTATCTTTTGTTGTAAAACCGTCAACAGCCCATTTATTTCCGTAACATTTTCAGTTTTCATCAATGCGCCCTCAATTTGTTTCACTAGACGCGTGAATAATCTACGAAAAACTGTACGACGCTTCTTAAGCTCTTCCATTGTCATTTAAAAGTAAAATCACAAATTCCTTAAAGGTAAACCTTTGTAATCAAATCTATTTTCCACGCAAAGCAGTCACAAGCACTTCTACAACAGAGTTGTCAACCCAGCACTTCACTTCTTCGCGTGTCCTGTCACGCTCGCCAAATGTTGTGACCAATTAAAAATTGCTACCCACTATTTTAAATTTCCCGTCACCCATTCTCAAAATAGATTGATTAAATAAAAAAAGAAATTTAAACTTTCTTTTTACAATTCTATATTTTTCAAATAAATTATCAATTGCTTTTGTTTTTAAACAACCCTACTATCTTTTTTTTTCCCGCACAGCCTATCATGACGTCAAGTTCATTTTACGGCGTCAAATCATAACCTTAAACATACAATACTGACATAAGTCAACCTTGTCTTTGACATCGTCACATCTTAACCTTAAACACACAATACTGACATAAGTCAACCTTATCTTTCCTAACACTATGAAAAAATTTTTGAAAAAATCAAACTTAAAAGAAATTAAATTCTAGACGATACTAAATGTAGAAAAATTGATTATTGGTGTATACTTCACTTAGACAAATTCAAATTTGTCGAAGCTCGAAGCCGCCTTGCTTGAGTAATATGATATAGGTATACACAATGTGTTGATTGTATACATTATAGAACAAAAGCGCGTCTGTTGTGTATACGTTAAACAGTTTATGACTATCGGATTCTGAGAATCAGATATTAATGTACATGATTTAGATGAAAAATAATGTCGCTCGTAAGCAAAAAATTCGATAATGTACTTGACGAAGTAGAAGTGTTTGAGACATTGTTTGAATTGTAAACACTGATAATAATTATAGTTTAATATTATAGTTATTTTAAAAGAAAAGGAAATTTTAGACGTTTAAGTATTAAATAAATATTTACTCGAAGAAAAATTTAAAAAAAACTATAGCTCGAGATTAAATTTGGTTATTACAGTGAATACAGTATTTTTAAATAAAATAGAGGCTACAAATATAAATAATAACTAATTTAATTATTGTCTCAAGGTAAAGTCTGTAGTACAGTACTAAGCTTTGTTTCAATTACAATCGTGTAAGATATTTTTATATTTTCACAAAATAGACCTTACTACAATAAACTAAATTATATGTTAGATAAGAAGACATCCCTTATAATTCTTTTATAACTACTTATTAACACTTCGATAATCTAATCTTATTAACAATGGTCTCTTCTCTTCGTATCTTGGGACCACTCTGCCCGTTTCCTTTCCGATCCGTTCTTATATCGGTATTACGTCATTTGTTGAAAGTAACAACTTCTATACTTTATGTTGTTTTAGTAATGTAACATGTTCGCTGGGGGGGCTCGAACTAGGGTTGTGAATATTAAAACTTTGGTAATTTATTTACACTAATAGTAGCTTATTTATTAAATAATTACTTAACACTTACATTAACCTAGCTTAAATATTGTTTACTTGATAATTTATTTATTTATACACTTAACTAACTTATTGGTACACTAAACTTATTTATTTTCACACTTAATTATTTATCTACACTGTTGCCCGCCTTATCTTTGAAGATTCAAACTCTTCCCCGAGCACTCCTGTGAGGAGACTCATTCGGAGACACT
This sequence comes from Sinopyrophorus schimmeli, assembly GCA_036325965.1. Taxonomy (NCBI): domain Eukaryota; kingdom Metazoa; phylum Arthropoda; class Insecta; order Coleoptera; family Elateridae; genus Sinopyrophorus; species Sinopyrophorus schimmeli. The sequence goes on from JARFIZ010000205.1 coordinate 25,975, forward strand.
CGTCGATCGAGTGTCCCACCGAAACTGCCTTACGGTGCACTCCATTCGCCTTATATAAACTCGAAGACGAAGCTTCTTACCAATTCTCGAACTTCTATGATATTCCGTCCACACGCCATCTTTAGAATACTCCCGAACGCCTGAGCTAGCCAAATAGTCAATAGAGGTTGCTAGCAGGCTCGTTACAGTAATAATTTGTATACTTTATCGTCTGAAGAATGGTGTCGTACAATCGGTTGTTTTTCTGGTGTGTGATTTGTGTGTTACATGTGTACGTACGGCCATCCCCGAACGTTTCAACGTGTTGTGCCGTTTGTCACGGGGCGGGAAGGAGCATGTGTGACATACTGTTGCATGCGGGAGTTGCAACTGGTTTCACTTTTCACTTGCAACCTGCTGTGCAGTTGTGAATGAGGGTGAAATATATCAGTCTCTGATAAGTTCAGTTTGTTTCAGTTTCCTAATACTTAAAAGATTCAGAACAAAAAAAAAAACAATAAGTGAGCAGAACAATAAACAAATGCTCGAAAATACAGAGGCTGCGAATACTCCACCTGACGCGTCAGACAATAATACAAAGACAGGTAAATTATTCACTTTTTAAAAGTGGATTCAAATTATTTATAGAAGTTAAAAATAGATGAGATTTTAGAAGTTTTTATTGATAGTTAGAAGTTGGTTATTAGAAGTTACGTTTATTTATTTAATCGTAAAACAAAATACAAACTAAAATAATTTTATTTATAAAGGGCCTGAAGTATCTGAAAGCATAGAAATGTCAAAAACGACAATTCCAGTTACGATTCAAACAAGTACGCCATTGATACACTCAAATGCTACTGCAAGTCAAACGACTACCACAGCAATTCATTCGATTGCGAACAGTGATGGTAGTTCAAGTTCTGAACATACAGAACAACAGCAACAAACTTCACAATTGAGCCAAGAACTACAAAAGTTTTTGTACAAACAGCGAGAAAACATTGAACTTCAAAACAAAGGTTATGAGTCTATGAAAAACTTGATGAATCATATTCAAAAAACATCTGAAAATTTCCTAGCCATAGAACGGCTTCGAATTCAAAGTGCTCGAGGTTATTCACTTAACTCGACTACTTTTCTAGACGAAACTTCAGCACAAACGGGCACTGGATTGAACACTCAATCAAGCCCACAAGATATCAATATAGAAGTAACTAAGGCTCTTAATGATTCCATTACTGCTTTAAAAACTACGTTAGAATCAAGCAAAAAAACTCAAAATTATCAGGTAAAAAAAAACTATACCCTTAAGTCAAATAGTGACATTAACATATGGATGGATAAACTTAGATCTGAATTATCATCAAAAGATCTGTTAGATGTCATTGACGCAACGGTCAATGGTCCTGATAACTTAGATGAACAAGCAATAATTAAAAGATAACAAGCAGTAAGAGAAATCATATCTAGTTATTTAGAAGATAAATACTATAAAAGGGTTCTTACAATCACAAACCGTATTATGATAATAAAAAGTTTAAAGGAAGCTAAAAGGGTCGAAACAATGTCACACATACTTCTGTTAGAACGAAGTTGTACCAGATGAAACTGCAACCCAAGGAGAGTATTGATGATTTCTGGAATAGATTCGACAACACCATTGTTGAATATGAGAGCTGTGATAACGCAGTTCCTCTAACAGATGAAGAAAAAAGGTCAGCCTTTTACCAAGCCGTGTGCAATGCAATTCCAGAAGCCCGAACTGCGGACTTATTACATCGACGAATTACAGGAAAATCTATGACTCTGGTTGCGTTGAGGTCTCATCTGTTGGAAATGGAGGCTGAGAAAAAGTCAGAAACTTCTTAGGAGCAGGGTGCGAGTGCAAACCAAGCAAAACGGTTTAAAACGCATCACAACAATTGCTATAGATGCAATAAGACGGGTCACTACATCAAACAATGTCCTTTAGAAGCAACTGGTGAATGGTACTGTTATATTTGTAAGATCTTAACTGATCACAATACAAATACATGTTCTCAACGTCAAATAGCCAGTCAAAACTTTGGAAGGTCTGACTACAGACGTGGTCGTGGTCGTGGTGGAGTTAGAGGAAGAGACGCTTTCAGACGAGGTTCGACTTTAAGAGGAGATTTCAGTGGTAAATCCAGAGGATTTATCAAACAGAAGTCGTCCAAAAAGCAAGCAGCCCCACCAAAGGATGAAAATAAACCAAAGCCACAAGCACGACAAGCCGGTATGGATTTTGAATGTATAAATAATATAGATAACATTTGGTTTATTGCCGACTCAGGTGCAACTGAGCACATAATTAACAAAAGTTTGTTTTTGACTAACTTTGAACATTGACAGGAGAGGTTATTAAAAGTGCAAATAAAAATAAGTCAGCTGACATAGAAATAAATGGAGTCGGTGACCTTTACTTGAAATAAAACTAACAAACGTTTTATCTGCAGAAAATATTGCAAATAATTTAATTTCTCTAAGACGATTTGCAGATGCAGGTTTTGGAATATTTTTAGATGATAAAAAATTAGAAATATTTGACAAACAAACAGGTGAAACATGTTTAATAGGAAAGTATGTTAAACCTAACTGGCTTGTCACCTTTGATGTGAAATCTGCTGAGGAAGATAATAAGCCAGATTATACAACGTATTCTTGTACAGCTGCAATTGTTTCTCCAAATGAGTTTTCCGAACAATCTGAGAGGATACCTGTTGATTTAAATTTGCAAAAGATGGAGGGAGATTTAAATGTTCTCTCTTATAAATCAACGCCATCTGAGTTTGGGATGGAGAGTGAGAAGGAAAATCTTTTGGAGAAAGATAGAAGTAATTTGGAAACTGAAGTCACAGACTTTATAATAGATGAACAAACATTAAATAGAAGAATTTTAGATTTTAATTCAGCCGATGCTCTAGAAGAATTTAATAAAATTAAAAGTGCTGAAAATAAAGTACAGCAACTACTAACGATCAAATTAGATAAAGGTATGTTATGGCATATAAGACTAGGTCATCCAAGCTTGAATTATCTAAAAAAACTTCAAAAATTTGAGCAGTCGTTGTATAGTGTAAACTTTAAAGAAAATATTTTAGATTGTGAAACTTGCATTTTAGCTAAGATGGAAAAATTACCTTTTAAAGAATCTAGAGTAATAGCAAATAGACCCTTACACACAATTCATGTAGACACAATAGGAAAATTTAAAATAAATTCATTCCCAGGTGCTTACAAATACATTATTGTGTTTTTAGATGACTTTTCTAGATTTGCAAAAATTTATTCTATCAAAAATAAAAATGAAGCAGCTAATTGTTTAGTAAGTTTCATAACTACAACTAGGAATTTATTGGGTAAAAATGAAAAAGTGTGCTACATCAGAACTGATAATGCTAGGGAGTTTACGGGAGGTGATTTTCTGGATGTAATGCGTAGAGAAAAGTTAGAAACAGATTATGCACCACCGTATACTCCAGAGTTAAACGGTACAGCTGAGAGATTTAACAAAACAATACAACAAAAAATTAGAGCTTTATTGTTTGACTCTGGCCTACCTAAATCGATGTGGATATTGGCAGCTGAAACAGCTGTTAATATGTACAATCGCACACCTCACAAAACCAATGGTTTTGTATCCCCATTAAATAAACTTAATGTAAAAATTAATACGTATATGAATAAAATTAGACGTTTTGGATGTTTAGCTTATGCTAAACTTCCAATATCGGAAAATAAGTTTTCTGAAAGAGCAATAAGAGCCATACTGGTGGGTTACTCACGTACGGGGTATGTATTGTGGGAGCCAACCTCTGGCTAGTTTTTGAACTCTAGACATGTCAGGTTTAACGAAAAACTAGTTTACAGAGATATTTACAAAGCGGAGGATTTAGAAGTTGAAGATTCTCCAACAATTGAAAAACAAATTCACGTAGAATTAGATGACAATCCAATTGTTGGAAGAATCGACTCTGATTTGTCAGGTGCAAATACTCCTGTAACAAAAGACGTTGAAGATAAACTAGTTAAGCTAAACAAACCCAAAAAGCATAAACTAGATGAAAACGTATCGACTGATACCCAATCTAAGAAGCTCAGAACTTCAAAGAGAAATCCAAAGCCCAAGATAGATGAAAACTTTGTTTATGCCAAAAAAGTAGAAAAGTTCAAGATCATAGACGAAGAAGAATTTATACACGCCATGCTTGCCTCTATCAGCAAAAATCCCAGTAATTACAGAGAGTGTTTACTGCGCGAAGACAGTGTTGATTGGGTAAATGCAGTTAAAGAAGAACTAAAATCAATAGAAAATAATAAAGTTTACGAATTGGTGGACAGACCTGTAGGTACCAATGTAGTGAACTCTAGATGGGTTTTTAAAACCAAAATTGGCAAAAATGGAGAAACCATCTATAAAGCTAGAATGGTTGTAAGAGGTTTCCTAGATGTAAACAAGTATGAATTGAAAGAAACTTATGCTCCAGTCTCAAGACTTCCAGTAATTAGACTAGCACTAGCTATCATAAACAAACTTGATTTAGAAGCAAGACAGATGAATGTAAAAACGGCTTTTCTGTATGGAACTCTAGAAAAGACTGTTTTTATGGAGATTCCAGAAGGTTATGATTGTAGTGACGAAATTAGAGAAACAAAAGTCTGGGAGGTTAAAAAATCTTTATATGGTTTGAGGATTAGTCCTAAAAGATGGAATAAAAAATTTACCGAAGAAGCGCTAAAATTGGGTTTGGAAAATGACTTAAATGAGCCATGCTTATTTACCTGGAGAAAAGAAGGAAAAATTGCAATTGTAATCCTATATGTAGATGATATTATTGCAGCTAGTAACGTATCAGAAAAATTAGATGAAATTATAAATCATTTCAGTAACGTTTTTGAAATGAAAGTTTTGGGAGCACACGAAAATTTTCTTGGAGGTTCCCCACTTGGAGGTTCCCCACCCAATACTCATATATTTCCAATATCTAATCTTTTTCGACCGACTATACAGCTAAGTAATGTCGTTTTACTGCAACCACTTGCGCCTAGTAATCCATATCTAAAAAATAAAATTATTGCAATATTATATCTAATAAAAATTAATAATAAAAAAACTAATATGTTAATGTTTACTGGAATTGGACACAATAAAACCACAAATTGTTAACTTGCAACGTTTCGTTTCTTTATTGAAACTTTATCAAGCAACTGAAAATTAACAAACTATAACAACAATAACTACAAGTATTTTATAAAATAATATAAATTATAAAATACCTTAACAACACAAAAAGGAAGTTAACCATTAAAACTCAATAATTCTACATGTGTCAAAATGAAAGATTTTTAAATATGAAAGATTGCAACTATGATTCTAAATAATTATATACGTCAAAATGAAAGTTTTTTTTTTTTTAAAATATGAAAGATTGTAACTATGATTCTAAATAATTACATGAAAGGCTGTAACTATGATTCTAAAAAGAAAATTATTTGTAGTTGTATAATTTTGATTTAAATTTTATGATTAATTTTAGTTTTATGTTTTAATTTTATTTAAGATGTCATTATATATTAAACTAAGGCCTTGAGTATCCGAACGCAAATTTACAGTTTTATTAATTTTGATATAAACCATTTCACTTAAATTTCTTTTATGTATATTTTGTTCACGATGTAAAATGGAAACGTTTTCAAATTGGAATTGATGTCCAACATCAAAATGGTGCATAGCTAATGCTGTTTTGTTTGGTTTAACATAATTTATATTTTTACAATCATTTTTATGTTGTTTTAATCTTTCTTCAAGTCTTTGATTTGTTTGACCAATGTAACTACTTCCACAGCTACATGGGATTTTATAAATCAAACCAGATTGTTGAAGAAGAGGAATTGGATCTTTTAATTTGCTATAAACTGTATTAATTGTTTTTATATTATAAAATGCTAGTTTTCCACCTCTTGGTCTAATAAAACGATCTATACTACTGGACAATTCTTTGATGTAAGGAAATTTAAAGTATGTTGTTATTTGTTGGACATCTTTTTTGTTATTTACCAATTTATAATTATTTATAAATCGATTAATGAGTTTTATAGGGTAATTATTATTAATAAGAAGATTTTTCATGCGTAGTATATTATCTTCATAAAAATCTTCATGGCTTAACCGTAAAGCTCTATCCATAAGACCTTTAATTACACCTATCTTTTGACTCATTGGGTGATTAGAATAGTAGTTTAATAATCGCCCTGAACTGGTAGGCTTTTGATACCAATTCGTTTTTAATTTTCCATCTGAACCTCTATTTATTTTTACATCTAAAAAACAAAGAGAACTATCCTAGATACCGTTTTCAATTTTCCCAAAATGACACCTGTCACGGTGTAGCACGCGATTTCATTTAACATGTAAAATTCGGAAAACTGGACAACCGCACTATAAGCAATGGATTGCGGCAATGAAAATGTTTAATCAGGGTATATAGGGTAAATATGCCCATTCTCGTCCAGTCAGTAATAAAACACGACTTGTCAAACAAACTTGTGAGGCGCTATTTGCCTAGTTACAGTCATATTTATGTTAGTATTAATTATAATACTTCAACTTCCTGTTGTGACTTTCTGTTATAAATCTAGACCCCCACGGCCAAAAACGGGAACTGTTTTTTATCTGGCCGACAACCGGCGAACTTACCCTATAGCTTTTTTAGACGCGCAAATGAGTTTCCAACGTGATATAAACAACAAAAAACAATAATTTCACACAAATAATTTCAAAAAACGTGTTGTTCCTCGGGGGAGTGGAACCAGAGAAAGCAAAAAAATCAAAAAAATTGTGAGCAGATGCACTCGGCCATACGAGTACATTTTCATTGCCGCAATCCATTGCTTACAATGCGGTTGTCCAGTTTTCCGAATTTTACATGTTAAATGAAATCGCGTGCTACACCGTGACAAGTGTCATTTTGAGAAATTTGAAAACGGTTTCTAGGATAGTTTTTAAAGGGCTATCGAATAGTGTAGGTCTTGTTACGAGAAGCCAACTTAAGATTAAAAGATTCCCTTGTTAGATAAAATTATCCACTTTTATTCAACTAAAATAACTAATAATTTTTTCATTTAGAACAAAACTTTATAGATCATTTTTATTGCACATAAATGTCATGCAAATATAATATAAAAAGACTTAAATTGCTAATTATTTACATAACTGCATTTTATTAAATGAATGCAATAGATGCATGGAAAATGAATGCTTGTCCTTCAATCAATTAAAAATTAAACTAGAATGTATGTCTTTTATTTTTAATAAAATTATTAAACATTTTGTTTTTTAAGTAAAACTCTGATTATAGTTCTACTTTCGTCACTATAAAAAACATAGTCCCAATTAATAAAAAAAAATGTTTTTTTAATTCTAAATTAGTTTTTAAATTAAATAAAATATACATACTCACATAATTCCTTTTTCAACTCGCATATTCAGTTGATTTAGAATTATCTTGAATCCATAACTTTTAGATGCATTGCTGACCCGAACTGCAACTCGTTGATTTTGAACCATTTCTAAAAATTAATAAATTTTATATTGGATTATAAGTAATAGACTGTTTTCGAACAACGCAAGGTGCAAAAAAAACTTTGCAAATCCTGAATTTCCGGAATTAATCAAATTTAGCATAACTAGGATTTGAACTAGTAAAGTTGTTTTAATTGCGATTTATTTTTGCTATAGTTAATTGCAGGTTTTACTAATATACGTTTAAAATCATTCACTACGTATATTTATATTATAATTTTCTATTAGTATGGAAGATGAGTAAGACATAATTACAAAATATTACTTGGAGTAATATTTATATTCCAGTTTAATAATAATTTATTGTTTACCACAAATTGTGAAATATAATTAACAACAATATGTTAATGTTCACTGGAATTGGACACAATAAAACACAAATTGTTAACTTGCAACGTTTCGTTTCTTTATTGAAACTTTAAGCCATGAAGATTTTTATGAAGATAATATACTACGCATGAAAAATCTTCTTATTAATAATAATTACCCTATAAAACTCATTAATCGATTTATAAATAATTATAAATTGGTAAATAACAAAAAAGATGTCCAACAAATAACAACATACTTTAAATTTCCTTACATCAAAGAATTGTCCAGTAGTATAGATCGTTTTATTAGACCAAGAGGTGGAAAACTAGCATTTTATAATATAAAACAATTAATACAGTGTATAGCAAATTAAAAGATCCAATTCCTCTTCTTCAACAATCTGGTTTGATTTATAAAATACCATGTAGCTGTGGAAGTAGTTACATTGGTCAAACAAATCAAAGACTTGAAGAAAGATTAAAACAACATAAAAATGATTGTAAAAATATAAATTATGTTAAACCAAACAAAACAGCATTAGCTATGCACCATTTTGATGTTGGACATCAATTCCAATTTGAAAACGTTTCCATTTACATCGTGAACAAAATATACATAAAAGAAATTTAAGTGAAATGGTTTATATCAAAATTAATAAAACTGTAAATTTGCGTTCGGATACTCAAGGCCTTAGTTTAATATATAATGACATCTTAAATAAAATTAAAACATAAAACTAAAATTAATCATAAAATTTAAATCAAAATTATACAACTACAAATAATTTTCTTTTAGAATCATAGTTACAGCCTTTCATGTAATTATTTAGAATCATAGTTACAATCTTTCATATTTAAAATCTTTCATTTTGACACATGTAGAATTATTGAGTTTTAATGGTTAACTTCCTTTTGTGTTGTTAAGGTATTTTATAATTTATATTATTTTATAAAATACTTGTAGTTATTGTTGTTATAGTTTGTTAATTTTCAGTTGCTTGATAAAGTTTCAATAAAGAAACGAAACGTTGCAAGTTAACAATTTGTGTTTTATTGTGTCCAATTCAGTGAACATTAACATATTATAAGATATTGGACGTGAACATTATGATTAATTTAAAACCTGGAGGCAATTTCACTGAACTGAAAATTAATTATGGTGATTGTACATGCAAAAATGAAAGATTGGTTTAATGACAAAAGAGATTAGCAGCTATAAGAAATAGACGGATTTTCTTATTACAATGCCGCTCGAAAAAATATATCCTAAACATATTGTTAATAATTTAAGATGTCTATATTCTTTGTTTTTAGATGAACATCCATTTAAAAACGACATACAAAATCTTTCGTTAAAATTACGGAAATCCATTTTAAATTTAGAAATCAAAATCACGGTATGGAAAACGAATCAATTAATGGAAATTTGTAATAATCATGAATTGAATATTAACAAGATTCTTAACATTGACGATTTTAATTCATGGAAATTTAATGTTGATAGATTTTATGAAAAACAGTTCGTGATGATTAAAGAAACAAATTTGAGGAAAATTAATAGTTTGATCACTGATTCTAATGTAATAAAAGTAAATACTCATGAAGAGAGTAGTATTTCAAATTATACGGAATTACAACTTCCCGAAAACGTAAAAAGAATTTTATGTGTGGATCCAAAATTTGGTTTACCTCCTAAGAGAAGTGACATACATCCTGTCATCCTAATTAAAGACATTGAACATTGCATCAATAATTTACCTTCAAAAGAAACGGATCCGAAACTTATTGATAATGAACGTACATTATTACGTTCAAAGGTATCAAATTTAATTAATAATTTTATAACAAACCAGAACCGAAACATCTGGATCAGTTTAGCAGAGACATTATTGAAACAAAAAATTCTTGTCTTTGAATCAGAATGTAATTGTTACCAAATCTGATAAGGGAATGGAACAGTAATTATGTATAAGGATGAATATAGAAAAACATTACAAGAAATGTTACAGGATGAAGTGATATACAAAATTATTAATAAAGACCCGACCATTAAGTTTGAAAAAATGGCTAATGATTTGTTGGTAAAGCTAAATAAGAATTTGGTTATTGACAATTGTACTATGAAGAACTTAAAACGCATAATGCTGTAGCACCTCGTTTGTACGGTTTACGGAAAACGCACAAAGAGGTTGCAAACTTAGACCTGTTGTTTGCTGTATTGGTTCTCCTAGTTACAAGATATCGAAATTATTACATCGTTTATTAACACCTTTAATAGCGACGTATGAATTTAGATTAAAAATTCATTTGAATTCGTAGATGAAATTAAAATATAGTTTTACCAACAAATTACTTTTGGTATCGTTAGACGTGGTATCCCTATTCACTAATATTCCACAGACACTTGTACTGGATATAATTGACAAAGATTGGGATATTTTGTCTGAAGTTCTAACAATATCAAAAATATGCTTATTGAACTTATCAAATTTTATTTTAATTCCAGTTATCTGTTATTTGATGGTAAATTTTATCTTCAATGTGATGGAAGTAGTATGGGTAACCCAGCCAGCCCAGTGATAGCTGATTTAGTGATGAATTATATTGTTAAGAAAGTTTTAACAACTTTACCTTTCAAAATTCCAATTTTAAAACTTTATGTAGATGATAGTTTTATGGCTATTCCTAAAGATAAAGTTGATTTCACACTATCAAGTTTCAACAACTTCCATCCAAGAATTCAATTTACCATGGAAATTGAAGATAATTGTTCTCTTTGTTTTTTAGATGTAAAAATAAATAGAGGTTCAGATGGAAAATTAAAACGAATTGGTATCAAAAGCCTACCAGTTCAGGGCGATTATTAAACTACTATTCTAATCACCCAATGAGTCAAAAGATAGGTGTAATTAAAGGTCTTATGGATAGAGCTTTACGGTTAAGCCATGAAGATTTTTATGAAGATAATATACTACGCATGAAAAATCTTCTTATTAATAATAATTACCCTATAAAACTCATTAATCGATTTATAAATAATTATAAATTGGTAAATAACAAAAGATGTCCAACAAATAACAACATACTTTAAATTTCCTTACATCAAAGAATTGTCCAGTAGTATAGATCGTTTTATTAGACCAAGAGGTGGAAAACTAGCATTTTATAATATAAAAACAATTAATACAGTGTATAGCAAATTAAAAGATCCAATTCCTCTTCTTCAACAATCTGGTTTGATTTATAAAATACCATGTAGCTGTGGAAGTAGTTACATTGGTCAAACAAATCAAAGACTTGAAGAAAGATTAAAACAACATAAAAATGATTGTAAAAATATAAATTATGTTAAACCAAACAAAACAGCATTAGCTATGCACCATTTTGATGTTGGACATCAATTCCAATTTGAAAACGTTTCCATTTTACATCGTGAACAAAATATACATAAAAGAAATTTAAGTGAAATGGTTTATATCAAAATTAATAAAACTGTAAATTTGCGTTCGGATACTCAAGGCCTTAGTTTAATATATAATGACATCTTAAATAAAATTAAAACATAAAACTAAAATTAATCATAAAATTTAAATCAAAATTATACAACTACAAATAATTTTCTTTTTAGAATCATAGTTACAGCCTTTCATGTAATTATTTAGAATCATAGTTACAATCTTTCATATTTAAAAATCTTTCATTTTGACACATGTAGAATTATTGAGTTTTAATGGTTAACTTCCTTTTTGTGTTGTTAAGGTATTTTATAATTTATATTATTTTATAAAATACTTGTAGTTATTGTTGTTATAGTTTGTTAATTTTCAGTTGCTTGATAAAGTTTCAATAAAGAAACGAAACGTTGCAAGTTAACAATTTGTGTTTTATTGTGTCCAATTCCAGTGAACATTAACATATTATAAGATATTGGACGTGAACATTATGAATAATTAACAACAACCTTAATGGTGATACTTCCATTTCACTTTATATGCTCTTTGATTATAAAATAAAACATATATTGTATAGCAAGTTTTGAACTAAAAATACAATTTTTTAATTTAATTTTTTGTTTAGCATTTAGGTAATTCAATCCCTAACAATAGTTAATTTAAACATGGTTCACCTGCAGTTGCATTATTTATTAAAAAAATTTAAACATATCAACAAGTGTATTTGCAGAATTCTATTAAGGATAAAGTTTATCTTGGTCAATGTATACCACAATAAAAAAGTAAGATGATAAAATTTATAATTATATACCTGTGTAATACATATTATTGAGTTTGATGCAAATTGTTTAAAATACCTGTACAAAACAATTTTTTTTCTCCATGCATATTTGTTGAAGAATTAATGAGCAAAGTAATGGCATTATTACAGAAATCTACATATTGTTCATTATATTTGTAATCCTTTCTGTATGCAGTGAAAAAACTTACGTTAACATATCTTTTAATGAGAATTAAAAAAATTCAAAATATAAAGTTTTACTTAAACTAATGTAGTTTATTTGTGGAAATAAAATGGAATCAATGTTAAAGTTTAAATTTTCAAAATTACTTTCATTACTTTAAAGTAGTCCAAATTCCAACTAATACCTAATTCGATTATTACACCTCACTTTTTATTAACAAAAAGTCACAACACTGACATTTAATTTTTAAAACAATTTTTTTAGAACTAACTTAATCGATCAATTGCAAATCGTCAACCGTTGAATGATTTACACAACTGCGGTATGTTAGAGCGTACAACTACTTCTCTAAAACTAGATCTATGCAGAAGAACTTACATGTTATATGTCTTTGACAAAGTAGTACATTTCAGGGATTAACTAAAATTGTTTATGAAAGATATTACTTAGAAGATAAACATAATATAATACTTATATGTAGTTAAAACGAGACAACGAATATATATTTCTATAAAATTTGAAGAAAAATTATTTTTTACGGATAATACTAATAACAAGCAAACGTTTAAACAACAATAGTTTTTAACCCAAAATTTAAGGATTAATATATACACTTAGATGCGTTTGAAAATGCCCGACCGACTTAATCGACAAAACATATTATTGTAACGGATTTCCCAATCCAAATCCAACGAGAGCAAAAGCGGTTTGTACTCGGGTTGTGAATAATAACACAGTTGGCCACTTGATTTACAATTACGATTTATTAACACAAAATAATAAACGAATTCTCCTTCACCAATAACTTAAACACTAGCACTTAATAATTATTTATTTACTAACTAACTAACTTACGGTTCTAATACACTAACTAATTTATTTACACTCGTATATTTATTTAAACGATTGGCACTCGTATGTTGTTTACATTTATACCGATAGCGATAGCGCTCACCTTGTAAATTCACCGAGCGGAGTTAAGAACATTGACATTCACGTACAACTGTTGACTTAGACTGCCGTGTAAGAGTACCGCGGAGTTTATATATGTGTTGTTTAATCTGTTAGGAAGCTTCTAGGTGCCTGTGCCCTACAGAGATACCGTGAATTCAAGGTAAGACCGATAGAAGATTCTAGTTAATCGTGTATTAAGAGATACTGATTGTGAGATATATCCGCTTACTCAATATCTCACGGTCGCGTGCGAGTATCTCGCGCTTGATTAAGTACATCTATCACGGCTCTACACTCGATCACCGTGTCCGTTACATTATTTATGAGTATTAAAAAAAATAATTATAAACAAATGGCAAATGTATACGATAGTTTGCACTTGTACACACACGTTATAAAATTTTTGACCAAAAATAATGATTTTGAAGTGTTCAAATACTAATAATTTTAAGAAAAAATGCGTAATCGGTAGTGCGTTTAAAAATGCCCGTTTTAATGTTTTCCATTTAGAACCGTTTTTTTTTCAACAAACTATAAATATATTGTAGATGTTGTTTAAGAATGTAAATAAGCAAACCATTAAAAGTTTATTGTAAGTGAAATTTGTATTTATTACATAAAATAACAATTTTTAACAAATAATGACAGTAAAACGTCAATACAATATAAATTTGACAATTAACATAACTAAGATTATTCTTAAAACACTGTAAATCACGTTCCATATTTTGGGCATTTTCAAACATATCATTTAAGCATCATAACAGTAGAATTAATTTTATACACTTCTTATTCACAAATTTATCGGAACTAAAAGTCCAAAATAAAATAAACTACGTTGAATATTTTTATGCTTTCTTCGCCTTTTGGTAACTACTAAACTCGCACGAATTTATTATGAAAGTGACATTACAATCAATACAGGGTGACTCCAAATAAATATGGTGCAATTATTACCTTACTTTGTGAATTAGATCGGTTGTGCAGTTTCAAACGCACTTTTTATACGGCGTTTAAATCTCGGCTGCACAAGAACAGAATAGCACATATATTCACCAATTGGTCATAAATATTCTTCTTAATACTCATAAATATAATATTTTGTCTATTAGATGGAAACGTGCAGTTTTAAACGGCCTTATAAAAAAGTGCGTTTGAAACTGCACACCCGATTTAATTCACAAAGTAAGGTAATAATTGCACCATATTTATTTGGATCCCCCCTGTATTGATTGTAATGTAACTTTCATAATAAATTTGTGCGAATTTACTAAAGGGTTTTCCGATAAGAGGTTTCATTTTGAATAGCCCGCTATTTGGGCAGCTGTCACTTTTGAAGCTGTCATCTTTTGACATTTGACAAGTAAAAACTACGCCATTACTAAAAATGGAACGATACACGCTTCAACAACGCATTGAAATGGTTAAAATCCATTATAAAAATGGTGAAAATTTTGCAGTCACGGTTCGTAAGACTAAGGCACTTTTGGGTCGTCGCGAAGCACCTTCTCGGCCGGCAATAGTGAAACTGGTAAAAAATTTGAGCTGTTGGGACAAATTAGTGATGTGAAGAATGGAAACCGTGTGCGTCGCTCAAGAACAACTGAGAATATTGCTGCTGTAGCCTATAGTGTTGAAGAAAACCCAGGTTTGTCGATTCCTCGTCGATCTTTGGAATTAGGCATTCCACAAACGACATTACACCGTATTTTGCATAAAGACTTAGCTCTTAAGGCTTTTAAAGTTCAGTTAACACAAGAACTCAAGCCGGTCTATCACCAGCAACGTCGTATCTTCGCTGATTGGATTCTTGAAATGCATCGAAATGATCCGGATTTTCATCGAAAAATTATCTTCAGTGATGAGGCCCATTTTCACCTCGGAGGCTATGTTAATAAGCAAAATTGTCGAATTTGGGGCTCCGAAAATCCAAGAATGATTGTTGAAAAGCCTCTCTATCCTCAACGTGTCACTGTTTGGTGCGGTTTTTGGGCTGGCGGTGTGATTGGACCTTACTTATTCGAAAATGAGGCTGGTGCAACTGTTACGGTGAATGGATTGCGCTACCGAGCTATGATTAATGATTTTTTATGGCCGAAATTGGGAGATATTGATGTCGGCGACGTTTATTTTCAACAAGACGGTGCTACGTGCCACTCAAGCAACGAAACCATGGTAATTTTGCAAGAAAAGTTTCCTGGCCGTGTTATTTCTCGAAGAGGTGATCACAATTGGCCACCGAGATCTTGCGATTTAACACCTTTAGATTTTTTTCTTTGGGGTCACGTGAAAGATAAGATCTATGCCAATGCTCCACAATCGATTCAAGACCTTAAAGATGGAATTCGTGAAGTTATTGCGAACATACAGCCGCAAATGTGCGAATTGGTAATAGAAAATTTTATGAAAAGGATATGCTGCTGCAAGCGCAGCCGTGGCGGCCATTTGGCAGATATCGTTTTCCATTGTTAATGGCATACCTTCCTCTTTAAAATGATATAAACATCCATTGATTTCTGTTAAAAAAATACCCGTTTTTTTAATATCAAAATGAAACCTCTTATTGGAAAACCCTTTATAAGCGTGCTATTTCAAAGCTTTGAGAAAAACGTTTTTCTTTTTGAAAGAACATGGATTTTAATCCTTGTTTTTTTGGCAAAAAATGAAAAAAATTGAATTGCTTTATATTGCAAGGGGGTGTTCCTACGTACACCTAGCAACTATAGCCGGTGTCATTTCCTGGCGCTCTCGTTCTAAAATAAATTTTTTCGATAAAACTAAATAAATAAAAAAAATTACACTTTGACTCACAATCGAAAAATGCATATTTAAGATCGACATCGACAAAACTTCTAATGTGATTTTGATCTTGTTCCCGTAACACTAGAAAATTTTTTCAAGCATGGTAAAACTTATTGAACTGTTTGCTATCATAATCTGCAATCAAATTTCGGTGCACATCCGGAGATTTTTTGCCTCATATGGGCCGTCTCCTTTAGAGCGGTTGCGTCTTTTTCTTCAAAGTTGAAAATTATGTTTTTTATTTTGTGTTTAAAAAGAAACATTTATTTAATTTTATTCTTTCCCATTTGAAACAATTCATATTCGAAAAATTTGAGGTATTTTCAGTCGGACCTCAATCTTTTTAATTTTACTTGCGGTATAAAAAAGAATGAGTTTTTGGACGAAAATGAAAAATCGGTTATGAAATAAACACGTTTTTTTAAATTTAATAACAGTTTTAAATTTTTACCTAAGATTGGATTTTTAGAAACTCAAAAATTCGTTGTAGTCCATTGAAATGTTACAATTTTTAGGCCTTACCTTGCGTTTTTCAGAGGACGCAATTTTATTGTTGGGATGTGTAGGGAGGGTCACTAGAAGCTTAACTCCAAGTTTGTGGGGTTGCAACCCTTGTCCCGCGGCCGCCATATTAGAAAAGGGGTGCAAACTCCTTTTTTGCTATATCTCAGAAACTATCAATCTCCCAGGAAATTTGTAAAGACATAATTTGTGGCACATCGAATTGTCTACAATTTTGATTATATAACTTTTTACCATAAAATGAAAATTAAAAAAGTTATTAACAAAAATAAGAGAAAATTTCTCAACAAATTCTCTTTTTTGCTGTATAACTTTTTATTTTATTATTTTACAATAAAATGACCTCATACCAATCTTGTAGATGGTCTTTTAACAAACATTTTTAGCTATAATTTTTTTTAATTTTATGCATTTATGGCGGTTTTCGAGCGCTTCAAAGTAGACCGGATTTTTACTACTCGTAACAATCGCGTGAAAACGAAACGTTAGCCTCACTTTTATATAAACTTTTTTTTTAGACAATGCGTTTGACATTTATTGAAACATTCCTATGTTATTACTTTCTTATTATTGACCCTTTTCCCCACCACCTATGAGGTAGAGTCTGAGGCGCATTTTCGTACGTGGTATCCCCAGTAGGCCTATTCCACGGAAAACTTCTAGGCGAGAAAATGTTGGGCATAATTATATATGTTAATAGTTATTTTTCAGCTATTCTTTTCTAATTTTTTTGGATGGTCCAGGCTGCGGTTCAGGATCAAATTCAGTATCAAAAATGAAGTTTCGGGGAATGACGGATGTTGAAATTGGAGTCATCGTTGGTAATTCATCTTCGAATTCATGTTCTTCCATTAATTTAGACATTTCCATCACGTTGCTGCAGGTTTCTCCAGAACAATTAAGGCACACTACAGAGCATTTCAGACCTGCTTTTCTGCAACAGCACATGCTTCCACAATTTCCTTTGCATCTGCAGAAAATCAATTTCATTAGATCGGGGGGTGCTGGAGGCTTGGAAGTTTCGATTGGCATCAAAATGTTTCCATGCTTTTTCCAGCCCTAATCTTCAGGATCACAGTGTTTTTCGAGCCACGACTGAACCTGGTGATACACTCGGAGACTGTGAAATGGGCTGCATCTTGTGTTGGAGGAAGCGATGATAGACTGAATGTATTTTTGGTCACTGTCTTGGCGAATCGTTTATATCTCACTACATCTCAGTTGTCCAGAGTATCCTCTTTATTTCCACCGTATAAAGCTACGAAAAAACGTTCGCCAATGACAGTGAGTAAAGATGGATCGACTTTGTCACTGAGAAATAGCGCTGTACCGCTAGCTAACTCAAGATGTTTCTCCATTATTTTTATGAATTTTAGTTTGCCTATGTTATAGGCTGCTGATGTTGTGTCACATCCTGAGAAAGCATGGAGAAATAGCAAATTCTCAGCAATGACATCTCCATATATAAAACCTGAAGGGCTATATAACTTCAGAAACAGTTTGTAAAATTGTTCATTGTCCACATCGTTTTGGATTTTGCTCTAGCAAGCAAAGCTTTTACTCCTTTAGCTTTCACAGTTCTTACTTTAATGTCCCCAAAAATTTTTTTACAAATGAAACAATCACTCATGATGCACATTTAAAGAAAGTCAAAATGCTTATCACTCAATTAAAAATTCTGCCCACAAAACTCTTAATTGTACCTATGAAATTGAAAATACTATTCACAATATTGAACACGTTTATACGTGTTGAAACATGTAGCACAACTGATAGAATAAATAGAGGACGACGAAACAGCTGAAGTTTTCTGGTAAGAAAAGGATCAATAATAAATAAGTATTAACATAGGATTGTTGCAGGAAATGTCAAAAGCATTATATTAAAAAAAAAATTATCTAAAGGTAAGGCTGACGTTTCGTTTTCACGGGATTCTTACGAGTAGTAAAAATCCGGTCTAATTTGGAGCGCTCGAAAACCGCCATAAATGCATAAAATTAAAAAAAATTATAGCTAAAAATGTTTGTTAAAAGACCATCTACAAGATTGGTTTGAGGTCATTTTATTGTAAAATAATAAAATAAAAAGTTATAGAGCAAAAAAGAAAATTTGTTGAGAAATTTTCTCTTATTTTTGTTAATAACTTTTTTAATTTTTATTTAATGATAAAAAGTTATATAAACAAAATTGTAGACAATTCGATTTACCACAAATTATGTCTTTACAAATTTCCTGGGAGATTGATAGTTTCTGAGATATAGCAAAAAAAGGAGTTTGCACCCCTTTTCTAATATGGCGGCCGCGGGACAAGGGTTGCAACCCCACAAACTTGGAGTTAAGCTTTCAGTGACCCTCCCTACACATCCCAACAATAAAATTGCGTCCTCTGAGAAACGCAAGGTATAATGTAACTTTTGAATGGACTATTGAACACATAAATAGAATGTCCTATGAACGTGTTTATCAGCTGAATGCTTCCAAAGTTACCATAGAAACATATGGTACATGCGTAAGATTTCTAACCTGTCATTTGACATTTATTTTTGTTTATTTGCTAATCTTGCAATTAAATTTATATAATGGCTGGTGTAGTACCTACTAAAAGATCAGCATCAGGAAGAAAACAATGGACTTTACATGGTAATTGTAATTAAATTAAGCTTATCTATGGTAGAACTAAAATTACAAGTTTGTAGATGGTCCAAAAGGATCTTTGAATCGTCTACGAAGCCAATTGGCTAATGATGGTTGTGCAGAGTCTCAAGTAGTTCTTGCAAAGCAATTATTAGACGAACAATGTGGTTTGTTACATATAATTATATTACTTATCATAATTGGGTTATACTTTTTCATTTAGATATAGAAGTTGAGAAACGTGAAAATTATCGATTAGGTGTCTATTGGTTAATAAAATCATCAGAACAAGGAAACACAGAGGCTACCGAGTTACTAAAAACATGCTTGTCTAATGGAAAAGGAATTACAGAACAGAATTATATGCATGTGAAATCCTGTATCAATATGACACAGGATGAGATGTTAGCTAGAAAAGCAGCGAGACAAATGTTTGCAAAGTTGGTTCTATTGTATGTTGCTATAATAACTTATTTATATATATTTTTTATTTAGTTTATCTAATGGGAAAGATTACGTAACATCACAACAACTTCAAAAACGAATGTTAGAGATTGACAAAGCTTATAAATCACACAAAGGGATAGATAACAGTATTTATGAAGAGTTTGGAGCAGGAGAACCTTCTAATGGAGAACTTACAAATAATTTAGATGAAACAAGTAGTGAATCTGAAGAGGAAGATTGGTTACAACGACTAGATGGCCATAACGAGAAATTAACTGAAGACAATGTAGTAGCAGCTGCTGTAAACTATTCCCGGGGACTACTACCTTCAGTAAATAGTATCTTATGCTTAACGGATCCTAATTTACATGCTCTTGATCATGTTCCTTATGTGCATCGTTCTATACTTCATCCTATTTTAGCTCTAAAAATTTTATACTACAAATTGATAAAGCTCATGGGTTGTAAGCCGTTTTATAAATATTTTCCCACTATTGAAAATGACATTCAGCTCATATTAATCATGTTTCTATACTCATTTGTTAGTTCTAGCAATTTATTATATTTTTCACCCTTGGTTTTTTATTATGCTACATTTTTGATTATGGGCATAACTACATTTCAAATGCTACAAATGAAAAGGGATTTTTATGACTTTCGAGTTTGGTCTGCATTATTTATTACATACTCGGGTGGTTCTTTGAATGCGAATGAAGCAGAATATCAATTTATTTGCAATAATTTAAAAGCGTACGCTCATTTTTTTATGGCACTATTCATAAATTTAGTTATTTATCCAATTATTGCTGATCAATGGATACCACAATCTGAATTAACAATTGTAGCTTTTTCTTTAACTTTTATGACATTACATAGTTTTATGATGAGGAAACGGCATCAAACAAGACCAGATCTCCTTCTTTTGTTTAGTTTCGCAATAAACGTATTGGCAAAATATCCGTATGAAACAGATGCTGTAGTTACCCAAGGATGGCGGTTTTTGGATTTGAAAATTCCTTCCTTTGCCAGTTATGTTATTGGAAACGGTATAGAATTTTGTATAAATTTCAGAATAGTTTTCTATATATTTATACCAATGTTATTTTTACGAATTGCTTCAAGGGATAATTGGAGAGGGACTTATAAATATTTAATCCCTCATTGTGTAACTTTGAGTTGGTTACAAATTTTTATTATTAACTCTCAAGGCGCAACAATGTTTGGTTTAGCACGCGGAACTTTAGCGTTAGTAGGAATTGTCTTATTCCTGCCTTTGGTTGGACTTACAACAACAATCTTACCTGCTGTAGCATTAACGAAATGGCTAGTTACCAGTATATCGCTTTATAGTTTATGTATTTTTATAATGTTTTCTGTGATTGGATTAGGTATAACTTGGCTATTTGCTAAAACTCGTTTTAGTCAGTTCATAGCATACGTACAAATATTAATTGGTATTACCACATTTTGCATATTACTTAACTCCGTTTTTGTTAAAAATCTATCAAAAGACAATTTTTTTCATGAAAGTTCCATTAGTAGTTTGGGTTGGGACCAATATCAAAATTTTTGTCATCAACCAGCTTGGGAATCCGATAGTGTTGCAGTTACACAAATGCGTTGCTCAAAATTAGCAAACGTAGAAGTTGAATGGGAAGGATATATAGATGAAATTAAACTTAAATCGGTTACTAATAATTTTAAGAATATAATTGATTACTTGCCGAGTTCCCTAAACCAATATTTTTATTGTCTATATGGCGACACTATAGAACATGACTGTGAAAATGTGCCTGGTTTATTAGAAAATGATTGTCTTGCTCTTTACAGTGCTATAAAATCAACACAAAGGTGTAGCTTAGACAGATTCAACGTCTATCATTTTGAAATAACCGTTCGAATGCATTCAGGCTTATGGGGTAAAACGGCAGAAGTTATTCTCTCTGTTAGTCATGATTTTAAAAACTTTACATTACATTTAAAACCAAATGATAAAATTCAATTTAAGGGTTTGTTAACAAATTACGATGTTTATAGAAATAGCAATATTTTAGGAGGCGCAAATCCTGTAATACTGTTAAAAGAAATTAAATGCATAGCGTGTCACAATAATAAAATATTGAATCAGAAACTTTCAACAAAGAAATCGTTTGCCTTAAGTATTATAACAAGTAACTAGCAAAATTCGCTTTGCGAATTCTGCAAGACAAAATCGCTTCGCGATTTTGTGTAATGCATTGCTGTGAAATTAATTTCATTATATAATTTAAATGCTTTGCGTTTAAGACATTCGATTCATGGTAAGTTATATTTTCTTAAAAACATCCAAAACTTTGGAATGGTGTGATCAGAACAAAATTGCTTTGTGAACAAAAAGTAAATTAAAGTAAAATTAATTCCCTTACCATCATTAAAATAACTTTATCAATATTGTATGCCGCTTAATAATGAAATAACTACTGGTTCATTTTTTTGTAAATAAACGCTTTTGCGTTTAAGGCCTTCGGCTCCTAGCAAAAGTATGTAGAAACATCTTTTCAAATAACCATGGAACTAAAATATTTGCTGAGTTATTAATTTTTTTTTAAAAAAAAGTTTATGTCAAATTGACCATTCTTACACTTTAAAAATTCATTGCAAATATCGTCAAATAGAGCTTTTGATTTTGTTTTTGGATTGTGAAGTGCCGCTGCCGGCAGTGCTAGGATACGATATTTACCTCCAGAAGAACAAAATTTCCACGAATCATTTGTGATCCGCAAGCTCTGCTATCAGAGGGGTGCGAGCTGGTGTAAAGGTCTTTTAAAACTTTTTGTGTTTACTAAAGCCGCGTCATATCGTGTATACCATAATTTTAAAGCTTTTTCCATTTTCCTTTTAAGCCTTTAAAAGTACACGTTTTTATAGTGAGAATTGCAATCGGCAAAAAATTACCTTTTAATTGGTTTTTAACATTTTTAAGCCAAAGTTAACGTTTAAGAAATTAAAATTATAAAGAAAATGATCTTGAAACTTTAAGGATTCCGTTCGTGTACATCACGGGGTGCATTAAATCGTTTAGGATGTAAAAAAAACCTCAAAATTAATTCGTTTTAGCTAAACAATATTCCCATTCGACATTTATCGGCAAAAAGACGTAGGTACCGTTAACAAAAGGGAAATTTGCATTTAATACGTAATAAGTAGCAAGTTTGACTCGAAATAGGGGTAGTATAAGACGAAGATACGGAGAAAAAAATATCGTCAAAATAACTATCTGACGTATCCTCAATTGACGTATTGTCAGAACAACTATTCGCTTGACTAATGTAATGACATTTATAAGTTAATTTGACAGTTCATAGTATGATCAAAACAGCGCTACATATTATACTTTAATAAGGATTCATTTATTTGATTCAAGGGTTCAACGAAGAACTCTCGTGAACGTGTGCAGTTTCCGTCGTGTAGGTAACTGTACAGTCAATTTGAGAATTTGTATAAATAAAATAGCGATACGTATGGTCATTTTGACGATATTTTGTTCTCTGTGTATAACCGTTTAATCACCATGACCAAAATCGTTTGGATGTCTAAAATAATAATACGTATCGTTACTTTGACGATCCGCAATAAGGAAACTCCGGATACCTAAATTAGCTATACGGTGTATCCCTGTGAAAGATGACCATACAACGTATAGCTAAAATAGCGATACGTATGGTTATTTTGACAATATTTTTTTCTCCGTGTGATAAATAATAACTGTTTTTAATCTAATATAGTATTCGTTATTATATTTTCATTGTCTATCTCTGTCCTTTCTCTCTAAAATGACCACCTCTCCAAAAAAACAATTTGAGCAAGAATCGACTCTGGTCGTGTTAGAGAGGTTTTACTGTAGTATATACTTTCAGTCAACAACTTGGCTCGGCAGTACATTTACTACTACTGCGAAAGTTTTGAATGTGGTTTTCGTAATAAAATAAATTTTTAAATAAAATATTTATATTCAATAAGTGACCAAACAATTTTAAATTTTAGATTATTATAATTTAGATTATTATATCTTGTACACTACTAAAATCACAATGCTTTCCGTTATTTAAAATTTTTAAGGTTGGTGTATTCTAAAAACGGGCTGGCCTAATTTGTATATTTTGGGACTTTCATTGCAGCCCTATAGTCGTAAACCAATGAATCATAATTTGTATCTCCACTTAATAGTCGTAAAAGTAGATATGACATCTATCTCTGTATTTAAAATATGTAGTTATCAAACTGTAAAATATTTGTTTATAAGGTTCTAAACTCGGCATCCTCTTCTAATAATTATTCTAATAAAAAAAAATCTAGTTCTATAGAATCTAAAAATTTTGAAACAGTTCTCGTAACGAACTGACATAATACAAATAATTCGTGTTTAAATAATTGAAAAACAAAGAATGATAACGTCATCAATTTTTGTTTGTTTATTATGAACAAATATATCATATACTGTGTCCATATTTCGATGCTTACCATTAGTCTCTCGGTTATTAGAAGATACAGATCAACGATTAAATGAAAAATGTTTTCCAAAATTTAATACTCGCAACAAATCTCATTTAAAATTTTCTCTGATTTTCTTCAATTTGAAATATTTGTAAAGAAAATTGTCGATCTCAAGTTCTCTTAATAACTCGATAATGTATAATATTACCTATTCTAAAATTTAGCAATGTTCAAGCCATATTTTTTTCAATAATTTTAAGTAGGTTATTATTCACTGTAAGTATGTGAAACCTTAAAACCATGCCCTAAGGTGGTTAACTTTGGGGGTTCATTTCACCCTTTAAAAATGTTTTTTCGCATAATAGTATTTGATGTAGAATAACATACCGGGTGTCTTATTTAAAATGCCACGAACTTATAACTATATTAATACGATTTTCAAAAAAAGTACATGTATAAAAAATTATTTACTTTATACAATCTATTCATTGGCATCAATATTAATTTTGTTTGTTTTAGTTTTGATTTAATCGGAAATAATGTCAACCCTCTTATCTACAATAGCAAGATACTAATTGTTTTAAGAAACATAACTTGTTTAATTTATATGATCTATCCGCTGCAATAACTATCAATTTTGCTCTACTTCCGGTTTTTTATAAAGAAATGGGTTATTAGTATTTTTTAATGTAGCATACTATTTTAATCTATTTAAGTATTTGATTTGTTATTTTACATCGAAAAGATAAAAACAATTAGTTTCAAAGTGTTTCACAACGTTATCATAAATTAAAAGAATATTTCAAAAAAGTTTCTAATGATTACACAGCTCGGCAAAAGAATTTTTGTCTTTGTTCTAAAATTTATTTTATGATTTTTTATTTATTATGCTCCAAAATAAAGGAAAACACCCATTTTCCTTAAAAAGGTTGCTTTTGCGGTAATTATAATAATAATATCTTTTTGAGTTGCCGTATATAAAAAAAAGCATTTAATAATTCTGGTATTTTTAAAATACCGCGAAAGTCTTAAATCTAAAAATCATATGTTTATTAAATAAATAAATGTGTTTTTATATTTATTTACTTTAGGTTGATATCGAGGTGAAAAGGTAAAATGGGGAATACATTTAGGGTTTACTGAGAGAAAGTACTTATAAACATGAAAAAAAGTAATAAAGTTCACTTTTATATTCCTTTTCACTATTTTGTAATTTGATATGATAGTAAAAATTGATAAAATTTATATATAAATATATTTCTTTCTATTTATCAATAAATAAAATTGAAAATATGGATATTCTAAAATATATGTCAACCGTTCTCCTGCATACAAAAGCAAACTTTATCGGGACATATTTTATTTTTTTGTCTAACTATCGATAGATCTATCGAAATTTCATACTCTCTTATCTAAGACAAAATTCGTGTTGACCTGTGTTATTATTAAGATTATAATCTGTTCCTCTGCGGAGTATAGCCTTTATACCTATACCTCTATAATGTGTCCAAATTTCATTAAAATCGGTTAAAACGTATTTAAAAAATGATTTTTTTTTATTTATTACATAACTAAAATAAAAATCTGAAACTTTCACGATCAACGTATGTTATTAGAACCAACCTACTCTCGAAAGATGATTCCGATATTCCTCTGCGAGTAATCTACTTATGTCCTTTATAGTAAAATATAGTTTTTATTTTTTTGGGGCGCACCACGTAGAATCAATTGAAAAAATATATATTATATAAAAGAGTGTAAGGGTTCTAAAAAAAATATTTCATAATTTGGCCCAAATAATACCACACATAAAAAAATATTTTTTGAATTTTTTTTTTACTGGATCATGAAATCTTATACGACTGTTATTTTGTCCTGCGATACTATAACACACTCAAATTTTATCAAGATCGATTAAGCCGTTCCTGAGTAAAAAATATTAAATTTTTTAGTATTTTTTTAATTTCTTGAAAACAGGCTGAGCTAAAAACTGAGATTTTCACGATCTTAATACTTCATAAGTACCTTACGTACTCCCAAAGTGGCGTATAATATTTCTTCTGGCAATTTTGACACGCTTTTAACCATATGCCCTTTAAAGTTCTTTTAAAAAGATTACACAAAAACCTATTTTTTTATAATAAGCTTTACCTTGCTTTTTTTTTAATATCCTCACGTCCTGGCATTTCGTCCTGCTTTGGTGGACAATCACACATGCACAGACACACGCACCTACGCGCGCGCGCGCGCACACACATACGCACCTACACGCACACACACACAACACACACACACACACACACACAACACACATATATATATATATATATATATATATATAGCGCACCGATCTTCTGGACATAAGTTTTCTAACTGAACAGACAGCAAAATAGATGTTCAGGAACCCCTCAAATTTTGCCTCTCTAAAACGTCATAAAATTTAAACTGCATTTATTATGGTTTTTAAACTCAAATCTAGTATCTACCGTCCTTTTCTTAAAACATAAATCGCCATTGATAGAAACTAAACAAAGCGTTACTTCCTGCCCATTGAAATCTAAATTTTTGACAGCTACCAATAAAATATAATGTTTATGATTTTCTTAAATTGCACTGCTTGGTTAAAAATTTTTAGGATACTGCAATAATAAATTTTGAAATGTTTTTATAACAGGCTAAGAAGCAATCGCTCGAGTATTTACAGAGAATTTTAAATTAATGTATATAAAGCGTTAATATGGTAAAACATTCAGCGAATGACCGATTTGTTGTATAGAGAGCTATTTCGATTTAAAAAAATTGTAAACGTGTTATGTCTATCTTAATGTGAAAATATGGGGTTTACGTTCCACGATGGTTGATATACGTTGTATATATGTTACCGTGTAAGCCCTATGTCTGGTAAATGTCTAAATCTTCCAGTAAATGGCAACATTCACCAAGTCGCTTTATGTATGTCCTAAATATTTGCCAAATATGCACTGATAGCGAATGTCGAAATAATCATAATTTTAGATTCTTCTAATTCAAACAAAATGAAAATTTTTATTTATATTATAAAAAAAACAATCTAAAATAGTATTAATAATAAATGTACACCTAAGTAATTGTAATAAAACTTAAAATATAAAATAATACAGCCTGTCAAAAAACACCATAAAATATCGGAAGTTTTTTTGACCCTTTAATTTTTTGTCTTAGTGTATGAGAAGTATAAATTAAAGTTACATCATAAAAATTACAAATTGGCAGGAAAAAAATAGCAGGTACCTACTAAATACATATAAAAATTCAAAACTGATATTTTTAAATATGTTAGTAAAATGCTTATTTTACCAAAAGAACTGTACATTTAACGAATTTTGTAGAAAATAATTATTTTATTTGATGTGTTTAATTAATTAAAATTTAAAGAAACAAAATTGTTATACAGGGTGTTTCGGAAGATATATCAGAGCCGAAAAGGGGTGGTTGGGGACAATTAATGAAAGACATTTTCGAAAGAAATACATCAAATCGATCTAGTATGGAGAAATTGAAAAAATTCAATTTTTTTCCCAAAAACTGTTTTGGAACCACTAGCTTTTTCCTATTTATAAAACAAGGGTAATTGAAACTTTTAAAATTATAAAGATCGCCCACGTTCTTTAATCTTGCAGGTTTTATTTATTGTTCGATAAGCTTTTATTATAAAGATAAACTTCTGCTCGGAAATTTATCCTTGAACTTTATTTCGACCTATAATTTTGATTACAAATGAAAGACGAACTAACCTACCGTATTTTTTACCACTTACATTTAAATACGTAATAATTCATCTACAAAAAAGGGCTATTGAAAGCGCCGTGTCCCAAAGGTTTGGTATGTGAACTAATGCGCTAGCGACCTGAGTTTAAACCCACGCTATAACTTTACACCTGTCTCCCTTACAAGGCAGGAGGTAACCAACAAGGGTAAAACTTCCCAGGAAAATGTCCCCAATAACAACTTTTGTGTCTTTGAAATACACTACGACACACGACAAAAGAGACAAGCGGGGAAATAGCCTACGCCCGGCTAAAGACACGGCACTGAAGAAGAATGGGTTAAAATTCGTATGCACAAATTTTAATTGAGTTTACGGATTCAAATACCTATAAATGTTATTCAGAAAAGAGCGTAAGATTTGCTGACTGAAAAAACGTGTGTAGCAAATATCGCTTTATTAATACAACGATTATAAAATATTCTCGTAGTCCCCCTTTTCTAATGTTGTCCTTGTCATGCAAATATAAAAAAAGCGAACACATAATCAAAGTTTGTCGCGCCTATTAAATAAAATAAAAACACAGGATATCGTTAGTATCATCTTACATGTATGAAGTCATTGTTTAATATTTCGGTTTTATGTCGCGCAAACTAATGGATGTTTTATTTATTTTTTAAGAATAGGATTAATGAACTTGGTTTAGATTTGTTCCTTATACGATTTAATATTGAGCTAGGTCAAAAATATTTGGACACCTTAATAGTCTTTATTACAACAAGTACGTTGAATACGTTTTGTCTGTACCGTATTTTTAACCACTTTCATTTATCAAAATGTAATACTAATGAAGTTCACAAATCAGATCATTAAACACGTTGCCGACATAAGTAACAATCAAATTTTTACGTATACAAGTTTTATCGTACAACGTTATTAATACACAAAAAATAATATTACTTTTAACAGTACGTATGGTATTCAAATAAAGGCCGTTTTATACCGAGGTCCAAACGGCGCATACTACCCCTAGTGGTATTCTTTTGTGAGCGGCATCATTAAAGTATCACATATTAAATATGTCCTTAAATAAAGTTTGCGAAGAAATACATTTTATTAGAGAGTGGAAAGCGTTCTATTAAAATGTACCTCCCAACGTATTCCTGTTATTAAAAATTCAAAATCAGCATCATTGTTAAAAGCGTACTTTCATTTATTAAGTCTAGAAACCACTTATCAGCTATTTATTAACAAGTCATTGGGGTTCATATTATTGTTTCCTTTATGATAACATAAACGAAATAATTCTTGTAATAAAATACTTATGCTTTATTTATGCTCTCTTGTTCTTGAACTTGAACTTACATTTGCTGAGTTGTTCTTTTACTTATTTTATATTAGCATAGGTCAGAAATGAATATTTAATTTAGAATTTTAACACGTTAGATTTTTTATTATAAGACGGTCATTTGGTTCTTCATAGAAATCACAAGTACGTTTTTATACTACTATTTGTCAGCAAAGCATACTTTATTTAGTATTCGAAATTATATTTTTTTAACGCTTTGATTTTCATTTAAGTTTTTATTAACACAACATACAAAATTTTATACACAATAAATCATTTATTTAATAATCATTAAAAATACGTTTGATGTGATTTCGAACATTTTAACTATTTTTTCCAATACGACATAAATTTTGTCAGATGTCCACTCGTACGAGGTGGTGACGTCAAATAACAATCAGAGCTTATTCTCCGGTAGACAAATAATTGACCTTCAAGGGTGAAGCGAGGTGCTTGTAATAAATGCCGCCGCGAGATAATCTTAAAACAGCGATATCAGCGATTAATTATTGCACGTTTCTTAGATCATCAGCTATTTATGTATTTATCGTTGTTTTTTTTGTTACGGTATTTGTGTTAGGCAATTTTTGTCCCCTATTATTCTTGAACTTGAAATTAATTGTTTTTACACCGATTTAATATTTTAAATTTAACACGTTTAACACGTAAAAATAACGGTTACTTGATACTTACGAGAAAAATAAGAAGTACGTTTAATTGCATTATTTATTCGTACAGTATAAATTCTTTTATGTAAATAACATCTTTTTTGATGCGTTGGTTTTTATTCAAGTGCTCATTAAGAATTTTTTTTTTAAATGAATATACAAAATGTTTTTATTATAAGGTGATTATGATAATAAAATTTAATACAATTTGTAAAGTTGTCTTGTCACGAAACCACCCCAAATTGTTTGATTTTTACAACACTTACTTTCATAAGTCGTATTTTACAATGATTCACAAAAGCATCGGAAGTCTCTTTTTAAAAAGGAAAGAAGTGTTAAAGCTGATAAAGATTGAAACTCGATATTTGAACTCAGGCACGTTTGTTTTAAAAATAAAAATAATTTATGAGCAATTCATTTTATGTGTGTATAATAACATGAATTGTTTTATCGTTTGAAGCCGACGGATATGTTTCTTAATTAGCCAATTTAACGTTGTCATAGGTCAAAAAACCTGCGGTTCTCAAAATATGGTCTCAATTTTGATTTTGCTATAACTTTGTCAAATCAATGAATTTAGAAATATTACCAAGTAGAAAGTCTTCCAAAAAATCCCCTCCACCACCCATTTCCGGCTCTGACAACTATTCGTAAACACCCTGTATACAAATAATTGAGTTTTAGATATAATAATTCAAATTGAAAATTTTTTTAAAGTTATTTCTTCCTTTATTCGAACCAAAAAATTGTAACGCGACCGAGCGAGGGGAGGGAGTTATACGATGACCCCTTACGAAAGCTAATGTTCGCTTCTTTAAATTTCAAACGGCTTCTATATTTTCTATTTTTACGGTGCGAGTTAGCGGGGCGGTTTTTTTTGAAATATTTTCTTCCCTCGAAGCCCCATCGATCTGCAAAAACGGGATGTCCGTAGCCCTTCGCGGGGATATTCCGACGCTTAAAAGCGTGTACGGCACGGGGGTCCTTAGAGTCGTGGGGTAGCCGAAAAAAGTAAAAAATGCTAAAATATAATCGTATTTTTAATTTGGTCTTCGCAGCTAAGGTGGTTACGTTGTTCTCGATCAGCTGATACTTCAAAGTAAGCGGCTCGTCAATTCTAGACTTTTATTTCGA
The DNA here is from genome assembly GCA_036325965.1 of Sinopyrophorus schimmeli. Classification (NCBI taxonomy): domain Eukaryota; kingdom Metazoa; phylum Arthropoda; class Insecta; order Coleoptera; family Elateridae; genus Sinopyrophorus; species Sinopyrophorus schimmeli. The sequence continues at coordinate 57,015 of JARFIZ010000205.1, forward strand.
TATCATTATCGAATTTAAGGGTGCTCGATTGTTTAAAGGGACGAAGACAACACCCAGGAACTATTAGGAGGGCGGCAAAAAAACCGGAACTCTACAAATTCGGCGAAAACGGAGTTTGAACGGTATTCGAAAGCGCACGCCCCTGGTTTGGAACTACGTAGATATGAATTTGCTCTCAGGAATGTCTCGGAGTACGAGAATAGTGCTAACGCAGCCGGACTTCGGCGTTCGCTATTAGCGGGCAGGAGAAAACGTCTTAATATTTTAAGATTTTTACAGATTTCTTTACGAAGCGGGCCCTTTCAAATTTTTCTTTTTTTTTTCGCCACCGGAGTGGGGTGTAATATAAAAATTATCGAAAGGTTGTGAAAATAATATTTCAAATGTATATGTGCTTACGTATGCATATCTATAGGAATTGTTGATTGTCACGTTTGTTTCTTTTAAAGAGATCGACAAAACAAAATTGAATTTTACAAATTTTTTTAATTTGTTTATTTTATTATTTATACCGCTCTAAATGCTTTTCGCTATAACTTCGTTATTTATGAACCGATTTCGACCATTCTTGAACTAAACAGAAGGGCGTCGATTTTTGAATTGTTTCGATTGTTTTGGCCACGTTCGTTCAACTTTTGCATTTTTCATTCTATTTTTTTGATGTTTTCGTCTGTACCTGTAGAATTTGGACCAAACCATGGCACACTCGATTCAAACGGTACAAAATTAATTTGTACCTGTCAACGTGATCGGATATTGGATTTTTTTCATTTTTCAATGTTTTCGATTGTACCAGCTTACTTTGTGAACAAATCATGCCAGACTCGATTCAAACGGTTCAAAATTAATTTGTATCTGTCAACTTGATCGGACATTGGATTTTTTTAGTTTTTTTAATATTTTCAATTGTGCCGGCACACTTTGTGATCAAATCATGGCACACTGATTCAAACGGTCCAAAATTAATTTGTACCTGTCAACTTGATCGGACATTGGATTATTTAGTTTTTTTAATATTTTCGATTGTGCCGGCACACTTTGTGACCAAATCATGGCACACTCAATTCAAACGGTCCAAAATTAATTTGTACCTGTCAACTTGATCGGACATTGGATTTTTTTAGTTTTTTTAATATTTTCGATTGTACCGGCACACTTTGTAACAAAATCATGGCACACTCGATTCAAACGGTCCAAAATTAATTTGTACCTGTCAACTTGATCGGATATTGGAGTTTTTCATTTTCAATGTTTTCGATTGTACCAGCTTACTTTGTGAACAAATCATGCCAGACTCGATTCAAACGGTTCAAAATTAATTTGTACCTGTCAACTTGATCGGACATTGGATTTTTTTAGTTTTTTTAATATTTTCGATTGTGCCGTCACACTTTGTGACCAAATCATGGCACACTTGATTCAAACGGTCCAAAATTAATTGGTACCTGTCAACTTGAGCGGACATTGGATTTTCTTAAGTTTATTAGATGTTTTAATTCTACCTATAGTCTGTGTGACCATACCATGGCACACTCGATTCAAAAAGTCTAAATAGATTTTAAGTGACACTCTGATCCTTGAAAAATTTTTTAGTTTTTCAATTTTTTGATTGTTGTACCTGTACAGTTTATGAACAAATCAAAGCAAATTTGATTCAAACGGCTTAAAATTAATTTTACCTTTGGATTTTTTAGCTTAATAGATGTTTTTGACTCTACCTGTACACTGTGTAAATGAATCATAGCACACTCGATCCAAACGGTGTAAAATTAATATTTATCTGTCGACTTGATCGGGTTACCGATTTTTAAATTTTTTTGTATTTTTTGCATTTTCATTCGATTTAGATAATTCTTTAAATTTGGCTATTTTTAATGCTTCGGTTTTATAACGGTTTTGCACCTATTGCATTTGTTTTGGACACGTTCGTTAAATTTTGTATTTTTATTCGATTTTAATAATTTTTACGTTTAGCGTTGCATAGCCACGCAACTATTTTTTAATGCTTAGAGTTTACATATAACGCTTAATTGCAAATCTTGCATTTGTTTTGGACACGTTCGTTTAAAATTTGTATTTTTCATTCGATTGTTCTAATTTTTTGACATTCGGGGCTGCCCAGCAGCCCAGTGATATTTATCGATGCTCCGGCTTTCAAACGCAATTTTTACAAATAGTTCGTTTGTTTTGAACACGTTCGTTTAAATTTTGTATTTTTCATTCGATTGTTCTAATTTTTTAACATTCGGGGCTGCGTAACAGCCCAGCGATATTTATTGATACTTCGGCTTTATAATATTTTTTTTACTCTTTCGTTTGTTTTTGTCACGTTTGTTAAAATTTTGCATTTTTCATTCGATTTTAATAGTTTTTTCGTGTCTTTTGTTTGTACCTATACATTTTGAGAACCAATCAACTCGATTCAAACGGTTTAAAATTATTATTTAAGTGTCAACTTTTTAGCACATTGAATAGTTTAGTTTTTTTAATGTTAATGATTGTTCTTTTCATAGCAACCAAGTTATTTTATTTAATCGCTGTTAGAATTTTAATCAACTATTCGACTTATTAACTGATTATTCAATTTTTTTTTAGTTTTTAAATTTTTTTGTTTCATATGAACTATTTGTGACCAAGTCATGGTATGCTCGATCCAAACAGTTGAAAGGGTCAATTTGGTCAAGTTTGTCATTTTTTAACCTACGTCGATCATTCTTTCGACATTTGGCGTTGTTGCTTAGCGACCATTCGATTTTAACCAGTCAAAATGTTGTTGACTTATCTTTGTTATTTATGAACGGATTTTGACCATTTTTAAACTACACAATGAAAAATCGGCTCCTTTATAAATACAGAGTCTATGCTAGGCGCCGAAGGCACTAAACGCGTAGCGTTTCAAGTACGCATTTCATGTCCCCCAAAACAAAATCGCGTAGCGATTTTGTCTAGCCAAATTCGCGAAGCGAATTTGCTAGTTATATATCTAGAATAAAACAAGCCGCCTCAACTACCTTTTCGAACTTTACGGCCAAACGGCACTGACGATTTCGATTAAACTTTGCCAAAACCTTCGTTTTTGGACGCCGCAACTTTTGTCGGAATCAAATATGGCAGCTTAAACCTCCTTCGGCGTCGTTTTGCCAAAAACCGTTTTCGACCCTATCGTTTTCTCGATTTACTCGCGAACGAGAGCGACGACCTACCTTCGAGAAGCGAGACGCTACCCCTAAAATCGAGAGATCCATCTCCTCGAAAAATTTCGACGCCTAGAAGCGGGGAAAAATTTCGAGCTACGGCCCCTTTTTCGTTTTCGTTTAGGCGTCTTTTTTCTTTAGGACGGTGGCCCGCCTTCTCGGTAAGAGATGCGACGTCGAGACGAAGAACGTTATACGCGCCCACGTTCGAGGATGTGCACGCGACCATCCCCTTTCCGATATCTCTTTTCGTTCGCGAGTTACGAGAGATTTTCCGGCGCAACCCCTTCGCCGCGTTCGAGGGGCTCCCACGGCCGAAGGGTGCGAGTTAGCGGGGCGGTTTTTTTTGCCATATTTTCGCCCTCGAAGGCACATCGACGCTCGAAAATCTCGAGTCGATGGACCTCCGCGTTCGCCGTCTACTAAGCCGGAAGCGTTTCGCTCACGAAAAGAATCGACGATTTTCTGCCGCTAAGGGTGACCGTTTTCGGCGAGCTCTCACGGCCGAAGGGTGCAAGCTAGCGAGGCGGTTTTTTTTGCACCATCTTCCTCCCTCGAAGCCAAGTCGATCAGCAAAAACCGGACGTTCGTAGCCCTTCGGGTTCCCTTTCTATTAAGAAGGGAAGCGTATCCTTACGAAAACTATCTAGAATACGGCCGAGAAATTGTTAGATTTTTACTCGGTCCGAAGCGAAAAGGGCCGTAGGACCGCCGCCATCGGCCCTATCTTATAGAGATCGTCCTCGCGCTTATTTTCGTACCTTTTCGGCTTTCGTGGACGTCTTTTGGCCAAGTTACGAGCGAAAGTATAAAATCTAGGCCTAAAATCTTCTGCATCCGTGAAGCTTCTCGTGCAATTTTCTTTATCGAAAATGCCCTTTCGGCTCCCGGAACCTTAACTAAAAGATAGGGAAATTCCGACGCTTAAAAGCGTGTACGGCACGGGGGTCCTTCGAGTCGTGGGGTAGCCGAAAAAAGTAAAAAAGCATCAAACATTCGTATATTTATTTGTCGATTTCACATATTAACCAATATAACCTTCGTCGATCAGCTGAAAATGGAATCATAGGCGGGTAATTAATTTATAAGTTTTATTTCGATATAATTGCCGAATTTAAGGGTGCTCGATCGTGTAGAAGGACGAAAACAAGAGCCACAACGATTTAGGAGGCGGCAAAAAAACCGGGACTCGAGAAATTCGGCGAAAACGGATTAAAAAACGGGATATCTACTCGGACGCCTATGATCCCGTGCTACGCGATCTCCGGAATTTGCCGACGCTTTAACATTTGTCTCTCCGGAGTACGTGGCGGGAAAAGTGAAACG